>JAQFZW010001153.1:0-32173 GCA_034687055.1 Heteromurus nitidus
ATGAGTATATTATAGGGTGGCCGCGGCACGTGGTTTGCAGTGAGCTATTGAGATTCTTCCATATTGCATATTCCGTTTATCTTATCCCGTTGAATCCATTTAGAAAAAATGTTGTTTTACGATTAATATTGTGAATTATTGTTGTTAATAATAATGCTCACTTTTAGATATTTATGCTCATGATCATAAACAGCTTAAACGCATCAAACTGCAAATGAAGTTTACTATTTGAATCATGTAGATACAATACAAAATTACAAAATCGGCGAAGCTTGAAATGAATTTTTAACACGTGACAGCGGATTTGCCTTTTTGCATGAAACAACTGTTTTGCCGTAGTCAGAAAAGAACACGTTTCGGTAGCAGTTTGGTTTGTGCCAAGCGAAAAAAGGGAAGTGAGTTGGTGGTAATTGTTACATGACTGAAGTTTTCTGCAATGCAAAATGCAATCCACTCTCCCAACCCCAACAAGCAAACTTAATCTTTTTCATATACCTTATTTTGCCGTAGATGTAGACGATCACGAAATTCTGTATGCACAAATTTTAATGGCATGAGGAGATGGTGAAGCGAAAATGATTTGAGTGCACGGTTATTGTCTAACTGCATTCTACATTATAAATGTCTCTACTAGTATGATTTGAACTATCATGTATAGGAAAAATATAGAGTAGGACAGGTTTCATCTTCTCGAAATCATCAGTAGGGCACATCATTATGTTATCCTGTAAGTTTGTCACACATTCACTTCATGCTGATTTCTTTCATGTTCTTCTTGGTAGTTGGCTTGGATGGAAATATTGGCAGTTAAGGCGATGTTTTGTGCATTGCGAAATAGATGCAAGTATAATAGAGGAGAGGACCTACTGAGAACGCAAATTTTTTTTGAAAGTCGTAGATCGCAGTGCGTACGGTGTCGTTGACCTGTGAGTTGATGTGTAGCCCAGAGCAGTCCATCCAAGGAGACGTGATTTTGTATAACATGGTTTGTGAGGCATGAGCTTATGCAACTAGTGTGTCGCTACACCATTTGCAAACAACAGTCAGAGATGAATTGAAGTCCTCAGAAAGACTTTGTGCAGAAATGCAGTCAAGGATGTCATGAAGCTAATAACACTTCGCTATAATAGACGAAGACTTTTTTATCACTGGCATATGTTGGGTTGGTTGGTTGGTGCACTTGAGTCTTTCCTCCTCGTGCTGAAATTTTTAAAGGATTATATATATGATTAAACAGCGCTTTGCAGTACTCACGGACACGTTTGCAATGCAGAAAAAATGCAAAAGCCATAAACAATGCACACATATTCCTGCGGAACGTTAGATTTGATTTTAATTGCACGAGTGTAGGTTTTTTAAGGTGTACAATTCGTAGCGAATATATCGTTGCAAAATGTACAAGAGCTACGTACCATTTTTTCAGAGAAAAAAAAACAATGCGTAAACGGTTTTATTTTACTGCCGAATATTAAACGGTACTGGAAAAGTTCGAATCACATAGCGACAAGTTTAGTGCCCATAACTTTTTATTAGGAGCGAAAACCCTATTTGCATATCTTTAATAAAAAAGGCATTCAAGATGAGTTATGACGAAATGATTATCAAATGAGTAATTAAAATTTCTTGATGTATGATTACAGGTGGTGCCGGTGGCAAGGGCACATGGGGTGCTTACGGCTCTGAAATGAATTCGGTTGCATCACTTGACTACAAAGATCCCAACTACGACTCTGAGTCGCTTGAAAACGGTGATATTCATTTAGAAGCCATCATTCCTGAGATGACTGATGATGAGATACAAGTAAGAAGAAGATATTTCTGATTTTCTATCCACTAGCCACCGACTGTATAAACATCTGTATTTATTAATCATTTGTGTTTCGATTTTGTGCTTTCAGAAAAATGTGGAGGGGATTATCTTAGAGTATTTTGAGCATGGCGATGCTGGAGAAGTTATTGCGGCTCTTGAGGAAATGAACTTGGGGCAGAAAAAGCACAAGGTATTGATTGAGTTTGTTAATTGTGTACTTTGTTATAATAGAAATTGGTAACTTGAAGCTCACTATTGTAAAATATATCGATTTTTGACCGACTTTGTTTATGTTGCAGACGATCGTTATTGCTATTGAAGCTGCAATGGATCACAAACCATCTCACCGAGAGATGACCTCTGTTTTGATCTCAGAATTGATGGAGGATGTCGTTTCGTCAGAGGACGTTGCCAAAGGTTGGTAACCTACGTTATTTATTATTTGCATTTAAGAGCTCGTGTCATTTATATTTGTACAGTCATAATCATGTATTTATTGCATTTCTATAATTCAAGGTTTCGAGATTCTGTTGGGCAATTTGCCGGACTTAATTCTGGACGCTCCTGATGCTCCAACTATTCTCGGGAATTTTATTGCTCGTGCGGTAGCTGATGACTGCGTTTCTGTGGGACTCGTCCATTCATGGAAAGATATGGCACCAAACGAGCATGCTAAGTAAGTGAACTAGAGAAATCAGATATTATTGATTATTCCTGAAAAATATTAGACAAACTTTTAACATTCTCAATTCGTTGAATTGTAGATCTGCTCTCACTCATGCTGAAGTATTGCTTGCTGACAAAATTGCAATGCTTCGTCTCCATAATGTTTGGGGCGTTGGGGGTGGTGGTCAACCCGTTAGAGCTTTGTCCAAGAGGATTTCGATGCTCTTGAAGGAGTATTTATCTTCAAATGATGCCACTGAGGCAGGACGCTGCCTCCGTGAATTGGAAGTGCCGCATTTCCATCACGAACTAGTGTATGAGGTGAGCTGGCAATTAATTCGGAAAAACAAAATATATCAGCATGCATCATTATAGAATAGTGTTTTAATCGCCAATAATATTTTTCCAGGCCGTTGTGATGGCTCTCGAGTCAATGCAAGAAAGTGTTGAGGATGCTATTTGTCGCTTGTTGAAATCTCTCTTCAATTCTTGTCTTGTGACACCTGATCAGATGCAAAGGGTAGGTTCTTACAAGTGTTCCCATTATTACGGTATCTGCAGTGTATTCGTATTGCCAGTGTACTAACAAAATTGATTCGTGATTTAGGGATTTGTTCGCGTCTTTGAGGACTTACCTGACATCTGCATTGACTTACCACCTGCATATTCTCTAATTGATCGCTTTGTGACAAAAGCTCAGCGCCATGGCTGCATCACGGATGAAGTCGTTCGTCAAGTTCCAATTCGGTATGTGACAGTTACTGTTTTTAGTATGCGGCAGTTTTTATCGTTATCCATAAAATGCAATATTCTAACCGATGCATATTATTTTTGTAGTGGCCGCAAGCGTTTTGTCAGCGAGGGAGACGGCGGAAAGGTGAAGGATGATATCTTGTAAACCATATAACTCAATTGTCAGATGATGATTCAGAAATTTCAAAGTGGCTCGCTCGTTTACCTGTATTGGGCTCCATATTCTTCTATGTCAACACACTAAAAAATCCAACAACTTTCGATTAGTTGATATAGATGTTTTCGTGAATTGCAAATGTAACTTTCCAGGCTGTAATTATTATAAACAAGAAAGTAATTTATTTTAGAAAAGATGTCATTTACTTTCACATTTGGTTAAGTTTCCGTAAAGTCATCTTCAATGAACCCGTGAAAATCACACACCGGTAATAGGTAGAGTAAATGTAATCAAAACGAATCAAATTGTTAGGTCAATGTACCATTCAAAATCTAATCATGTATGAAAGAATGAATTTGTTGAATGACACATTAAATTGGTATGTTGAAATGTACGTGATGAAAGTACTGCATCAGATATTCATCTCATTTATTAAGCGCACTGCTGTTTAAGTTCTTTTTAGTTGGAATATATATCAAGATTCTGTTTTGTTACAAAAAAAGTTAACGTAATTGCATAGGAATGTAAAGTTAGAATGAACATTGTACTGGTACGTTTTGTGCAACGATCCGAGGTTTGAATTTACTAGGGTGAAGGTGCATGACTTGAGCAATATGTGGAATGAAAGTACCTAAGCTGAGTGCAGACTAAGGCAAGACTATTTTTAGCAACTTGCCTTATCGAAAATTATATTATATATATATTTCATAATTAGAGATAGATTAGAAATTATTTGGTTCCATTATGTCGAAGACTTCTCATTATTGGACTCGAAAGTTGTTTATAAAACATTCTCTTATTCACATCACAAACATCACACCCCACTGCTAATTATTACCGAACACTAAAGCTATTTAACAGCCTTGACCCAATTTGGTACTTGAAATTTTTAAACGGAAAACTCGTGAATTGATATGTGACCACATCGTCTTTAAATCTCCAAACCAATCGTTGTTTAGTGTTAGTTGTAGGTAGTCAAAATTGTAGTGCTCATCAATGTACATTCGAGCGGTTGTCGTCAGCACCGTTTAAAGTCTAGATCCGCAGTTGCATCCTACGCAGCCACCACCTACGGTGTGGTGGGCTCGTGTTTTACCGGTACTGTCGTCACCGTACCCTCCGTTATGATGTTGAGATTGATCCCTGTCTGTGTAGCTAATCAGTTACGGAACATCCGGAATGATTATTTTTATGCTCAGAGTAAAAATTTAAACGTTAGTAGTAAATGTAATCACTTCATCATTTCATATTGGGCGTAAAAGAGATCGCCGTTTATACTTAAGTAATAAAAAGTAACGTTTACTCTCAGATGAACATGTTAAAGTGTGATTCGATGTCCTTTCAACTTTGTTAAGACTAATAATTAGCTTTCAGTCATTTATTTGGGTACACGTGACAAATATGCAAACCAACGTTTAATTTTTGTTATTAACAGAAAAAACGTGAAAGTGTAACTGAAGTGTTATACATTTAAGGTCAATTTTCATACTGAAGTTATTATTCCTGTAGGAAAGTTAACTGACACGGTTACTTGTGTGCTTTTCGTAGTTTTCATTATTCATTTACTGTTTTTAGTTTTGAATGCTATGTTCTATGCAAGTATGTTTTGAATCGAAAGGTGTGAAAATGAAGCCTGTGTTGGTAACCATATAATATATAGTCGTTGGACTGGACCAGGGATGAGAGGAATGTTTTGTTTTATTAACTAATGTAAGAATTTAACTTGTCATCATTGTTATCATATTATCATATTTTGTTCAAAATAAGATGAAGGCTTCTTGTTGTCTACTTTTCAGAGTTTAATTCATTTGCTGATGAATCATATTTTTCCTAATTCATTTCGTTTATTTTCCATTGAGGCAATTGAAAAAACTATCACTTAAGTTTCGAGTTTATTTGGCATTTTTTCTTTTCGTACACTTGTTAATGCGGTCCATTTTACGTTGAATGTCACCATATCTTCGATTGTTGCTTGTTGCATAATGCACAAAAATCTGCCTGAGACCTGAGACGTGCTCCCATATTCATTAAACCAATCGTGAATCGCCAATCACAATGTTCACTCATTGCAGTTTATATTTTTGTTTAAAAAATTACGAGCATAATATGCAACTTTCCAATTTTAATTTGTAAATTAGGTTCTTAAGGTTATATTTTGCCACTTGTGGGTGGATTTAGGTGGGTGCCAATTTAGGGTGAATTTTGGTATACTGTTGGGATATTTTATACTATCAGTATTGATAATATGCAAACAGTCAGCCATTAGAAGTAATTGCTATGTTATTTCACCTGGATTTATTTTAGCATTCCAGTGTGCAGCATGCAATATGCAACCTAAGACATGAGGAGATGGTCGAGTAAAATAGAATACACATTATAATGCGGAATAAATTGGCATATACAAATATAAAAGTAACATCGGAAAACAGCACAGGAGGAATTTACTTCAATCTCGTCTGGAGCAAATACAATAAGTTAAGGAAAACAGAAGATGCACAACAACTGTACACATTACGCCTATCACAACTATCTACTTCAAAGTATTACACTCTAGACATCTTTTCCTGAAGATCATAGACATTACAGAAGAATATACAACACGACATCGGTGGTTCGGGTGCGTGCCGCTGACGATCCATTACTGAATCACTCCTTCACTCAATTTCACTTAAGCCAAATTACGACTTCGCATCTCCTTAATTAAGGTGTTTCCCATCTGCGCAGGACTTTGCGTAACAACCACACCCGCCTAAAGTACAGAAAATAACGTTTGTTATCACTAAGAACATAAATTTTCCAGTTTGCAATTCTATAAACAATTATAGATGCTATTCTTACGCTTTCCAAAGCCTTGATTTTATCTTGAGCACCACCTTTACCCCCAGAGATAATAGCACCGGCATGGCCCATTCGTCTTCCAGGTGGAGCAGTAAGTCCAGCGATAAATGACACGACGGGCTTACGCTTAGGCCCCTGGAATTGTTTAAAAATATTCCATCAATACTAAATACACCTCAACGAATTCGGATAACTAAATCACATGTAAAGAACCCATTTACTTACTGAGTTATGCTTAATTAAATATTCGGCAGCTTCTTCTTCAGCTGTTCCACCGATTTCGCCAATTAGAATAATACCCTTAGTTTCAGGGTCGTTAAGGAACACCTCTAGGCAGTCTATGAAATTTGTGCCGTTAAAAGGATCGCCTCCTATCCCAACACACAAGGTTTGACCTAGTCCAACCTATATTTTGATACGGATATATTTGTCTTATTATTGTACACAGTACATCCAACCGCACCAAGTCAACGATTTTACACAAGACCACACATACCATCGTAGTTTGATGAACTGCTTCGTACGTTAACGTTCCCGAACGTGACACTATACCAACGACACCCTTTTGATGAATATGACCAGGCATAATTCCAATTTTGCACTTAAATCCAGAAAATAAAGTACGTTATTCACCAGATTATCAATCATCCATCCATTTTGCACAATTGTATATTAATTGTAACTGAACAAATTACTTGGTCTGGGGCGATGATTCCTGGACAGTTGGGACCAATCAGCCGTGACTTGTTCTGACGCAGGAGTCGATGCTTAACACGCACCATATCGTGTTGTGGAATCCCTTCCGTAATACACACAATAAGTGGCATTTCTGCATCAATTGCTTCTAGAATTGCTTTAGCCGCACCACCCGGTGGCACATAAATAACTGTGGCAGCAGCTCCAGTCGCATCTCTAGCCTGAAACATAATAAATACACAAACACACTTGTGAAACTAGAAACAATATTTATCCAACTTCATTTCTTTCAACAACTCTATTTCACCTCTTTGACTGAATTGTAGATTGGCAATCCCAAATGCTCTTTTCCACCTTTGCCAGGTGAGACACCTCCCACCATAGTCGTTCCATACTCAATAGCTTGCTTGCTGTAAGATACCGATTAGTTAATGTCATCATCATTTACCTCCAACCTCTCCTCTCTGTCAAAATACTTTATTATTCGTTTACAGTTACTCGTAATTAGTAACTATATACCTGTGGAAAGTTCCCTGCTTCCCAGTAAATCCTTGGCAGATCACCTTAGTTTGCTTTGACAATCCCAAATTAGGTCTTGTCGCCGAGTAGCAGGTTCTAACGGCTATATTCCTTAACAATGCCGTTGTACCTGCAATAAAAACAAGAATTCGCCCATGTATTACTATTATAATATACAAAATATACTACTGATTTACCAATGGCCAATTTATTTTTTACAAAAACACGTGTTTATTTATAATAAAACACTTACCGCTACTGCACAAGAGACTAACATTAAGTCTACCAAGGGTAACAGCCATTTTGATTTAGTAGTCCAGACGATCCAAACAAGCAAACCTACAAAATAAGCAATAATTAATTTAACTATATATCCAAAAAAAAATTAGCCACACTCCAACAACCTTTTTGCAAATAAGGACAGCTCACAGCTGTCTCAAAGAAAACACTCCCACCCTGTCTTTGAAATCAACAATTAACCTAGATTTCTTTGCTTAGATTAATAATCAAATCAAATCCGTCTAGTTACTCACGTTATGTTCCGGCTATGGTACAACAGTCCAGGGACCACTTTTTTTCAGCTGGAAAATTGCAAAAATCCTTGCAAAAAGTAATTTGGTTCAAACAACACCTAACAACACTTGTCGGCCACACTACATTTTTTTCCAAGCTATACTCCACACGTTGAGAACATATATCATCTCCACTTTTGCAAAATCCTATATAAAAATGCTATTGACATCTAACAACTTTCCTTTGCATCAGGGTAAACCTTTTCCTATACTTTTCTCCATTTAACTTCTGCAAGATGGCAATAGTGAATGGGTAGAGTGACGTAATGTACAGAGTGCATATATAAAAAAAAGCAAAAAAAAAATCCCCTGCTACTCGCCCCATTTGAGCAGGTACATATTATGTACATCATCGTTCGTTTGTTGTGAGTTGGGAGCATGAGGATGTTTGAGTATACACCTGCACTGCATTCACGAGCCAATTGGATGCGAGGAAAATTGTGCTCCTGCCAATAGAAAAATTTGACTAACTGGCGCTTTTCGCTGGCAGAAACGGGCAGTCAGAAGGAGAGCTGCTGCTGGAATATGCAGATGGGTTTTGCATTTGAGTGGTTCAGTTGCTGTGTTGCTGTGAAAGAGAACGGAGCGAACACAAGTTGGCCGTCTCTGGACTCGACTCCTTCTCTCTCTTGTTCATTCCTCAAAAAATAACGGACAACTCTTTTGTGTGACCTTTTTTTTGCTGGAGAATTTTGTGTTCCATTTTATTTTGCGTCTTAATTTGTGACCAAGTTGTAAAAGGTGAGATAATAATTTTGTCATTAAGTTGTAGTTGATGTGGTTGTGTTATGGTTATGGATAATTATTTGATTTGAAGGTGGAAGGGAGTTTTTTGGTTATTTAATTTGGGTTGTTTTTGTGATTTTTTTGCAAGGTATTTTCGAGGTGAACAAACATTTGACATTGTTATATTGCGTCAGCAGAAGGAGCAGTTAAGTTGTAAGTTACAAGTTGAAGGAACCGAAAGAATGAGTACCACTGAGCTTAGTAAGGTTGGACAGGATGGCCCTGGGGGCAGCAAAAAGGAAAAGAATCAAAACATCCAAGTTTATGTGCGAGTTCGGTAAGTTGAGGAGGGAGGAGGGGTGTGCTCAGATAATTTATGATTGTGATGAATTAATTAATCAGTCATCTGTTGGTTACTCATGTACTCAATCAATTTTATTGAATTTTTTGTAATCGTTCCATTTTTGTAGACCGATGAACTCACAGGAGGTAGCGAAACATACTGCGGAAGTTGTTGATACTCCTGGGTCACGAGAAGTGGTGGTGAGGGAACGGACTGTCTCAAATATTACGAAAACTTTCACTTTTGATAAAGTGTTTGGAACAAATTCGAAACAGGTATAATCATCGAAATGACTTACACTTACAATTGCTAATTGAACTACTGGTCAACTGGTATACCCTGCCTGTACAGTACTAAAATCATATGCTTTGGTGCATTTTATCTTCAGGTTGATGTGTACAAAACGGTGGTGGCACCTCTCTTGCAAGAGGTATTGCTCGGATATAATTGCACAGTTTTCGCTTACGGACAAACTGGGACGGGGTATGCACTTTTAGTTAGTTTGCCTTGTAATGACTTCATTATTATTTATGATGTATTAATTATTATATTCATCTTTGTAGGAAAACGTTTACAATGGAAGGCGATCGGAGCTTAAAAAGTACAGACACCTTCGTTGAAAAGGTAGATAAATATCGATCAGTTGTGGTGGAGCCAATGGGATGTTGATGGATAAGCAAATTCAATATTCAATAAAAACATATTTGTGAAATAGGATCCCCTCGTTGGAATTCTTCCACGTGCGTTAAGTCAGTTGTTTGACGACGTTCGAACGATGAACTGTGAATACTCTGTGAGGGTCAGCTTTCTGGAGTTGTACAATGAAGAATTGTTCGACTTGCTGTCTCCCATTGAAGAAAATAAGCACAAGTGAGTTTGACTGGTGTAATGATAATTGAAAGCAGAATTCGAAATATGTTGGCTTGTAGGATTTTTTTCTGAACTAGTGGTTATGTTCATTAACAGGCAACTGCGATTATATGAGGACGGCAAGAAGAACGGCTCTCTCATCATTAGTGGATTAGAAGAGGTAATCGTTAACAACAAGCTCGAAGTGTATTCCGTCTTGGAGCGTGGTTCTCAGCAAAGGAAAACTGCTGCGACCCTGATGAATGCTACTTCAAGGTAAAATTTACTACTACAATCAGTAGTTCGAATTCGCGTAAAAATGTCCTTCTAGCTACAGTCCTTTGTTTAACATTCGTGATTGGATAATTGTAGCCGATCTCACACGGTGTTCACAATTACCATACATATGAAAGAGAACAGCGTGGTCGGCGAAGAGATGGTAAAGATTGGAAAGCTCAACTTGGTAGATTTGGCTGGTTCTGAAAACATTGGCAAGTCAGGCGCAGTGGATAAACGAGCTCGAGAAGCAGGGTCCATCAATCAATCTTTGCTTACACTTGGTCGTGTGATAAGTGCTTTGGTTGAGCGAACACCTCATGTGCCTTACAGGTTGGTTAAATTTTTAAAAAAATACTGTTTATTCTGTAAAAGGTTAGCGGATTATCTTGACAAGTCTGACCATTTCATATTTTCTCCTGTTAGAGAGTCGAAGCTAACCCGAATATTGCAGGATTCGTTGGGTGGTAAAACTAAAACCTCCATTATTGCAACAGTCTCTCCATCATCTATCAATATTGAAGAGACTCTAAGCACTCTGGACTACGCACATCGCGCTAAAAACATCATGAACAAACCGGAGGTTAATCAACGATTGACCAAGAAGGAAGCTTTGAATATCTATACGGAAGAGATTGAACGTCTTCGACGAGATTTGAATGCTACTCGAGAAAGGAATGGAATTTATGTTGACAGCGAGAATTATCAATTCACCCTCCGTACGATAGACTCGCAACGACAAGAATTGCATGAAAAAATTATGCTAAATGGTGAAATGGAAGAAACTCTTGCAAAACGAGAGGTAGATAGACACACACGAAATTATTAACGAATTATATCAGTTATTAGAAGTGTAACTAATGTTTCTTACGTTTCCAGGCGGAATTAGATGACGCATTTCAACTAATAGACGAGCTTAAGCAAGACGTGGCAGTGAAAAATGCACTTTTGGAAGAAACTCAGAGAGAGAACGATTTTTTGGCTAATAAATTGGATGAGACCACCGGTCGTGTTGATGAACTCCAACACCTTGTACAGTGTCACACTGATACTGAGGCGAAGTTGAGTGATGAAGCAAGGGATCTCTTGAGCGCAACCTCGCATTCAGTTACCGATCTAAATACATTGCATGCGCGTATAGAACGACAAAAGTAAGTTGAAACGAGTAAAAACAATTTGAATAGTTTATTGTGGTTTGACATTACAAATAATCTTAATGATTGTGTAGAGATGTGGCTGACAAGAATTGGAAAAGCGGAGGAAGACTTAGGCTGGAAATTCATGCTGCAGTTAATGAAATAGCTGATGCAGTTGGCCAGTTGCGATCATCTCAAGCTGTACACTCAGCGGATATACGTGCCAAAGCCAGTATGTTAAATGAATATGCCTATACCATTATTTGAATCATATTTGCAAATCCGGGTGTAAATGGTAATGGTAATAATTTTGTCCTTGTAGAGACTCGCGTTGATGATCGCAGAGATCTACAGGAGGTTTTCCAAAGTTCATTAAGAAAACTTGCATCTACCATGACAAAGGTGGATCAGGAGTTAGTGATCTTGGCCACGGCAATGGTAAATGCAATTATACAAATTCATTAGACATATATAGGTTTGCAGTTTAGGAGATGATTACCTCATTTTATTAAATTGATAGCTGGGGACTACACAAAGTCGCATTGTATCTGACAGTTTTACAATCAGTGAGAAGTTTACAGCTAAAAAGCTAACCATGGCGGATAATTCGAATGCCTTGCAAGAAATGATGCGAAACCTCAAGGGTAGCTTTGGAAATTTAAAAGCGGATATCACAAAATTGAAAACTGATGTTGAAGGGAAGGTTAGTAGCACAATTGTCGTAATTGTTGGTAGGTTGTATTTATCGCCGGAGCTGTAGTTTTTATCTAAGCATTTTCGTTTTCTTTTGTGTTTTCTGTAGTTCGACAATTTGCGAGGTGAAGTTACTACAACCCTGACTTGCAACATCAGTGCTATGGAAGGGCTAGAAAAAACCATTGAAACTCAAAAAATCAAATTGGATCACGTGGCGTCTGAATTTGAAAAGTACTTGACCGCGTTTCGAGTTAATCAACATGATTACAAAAAGGATTACCAGAGGAAACTGGAATTCATTCAAGATAAACTGAACGAATTATCAGAGGATACTGAGAAATATATGTGCGACTCTAGCCAATCTACTATGACCCTGGTGAAGACCTTTGAAACTTTTACGAGTGGCTATCAAGATGACTACAACACTCAAGTACAAAGTATCACCAATGCGAAGGAACGACCAAAGAAAACAATTGCGAGTTTGGCCAAACACAGAGAGGAAATTGTCATTGCTCAAAAAGAACGTTTGGATGGAATGTTCCAGAAAGTGGATGACTCTATGAACGCATCACGTAAAATTGAGAAGAAGTTAACCGATACTCAAACATCCCAAGAGGCTGGACTTGTAGCTTTGGAAGACAGTGTTGAAAACTACGGCTCAGTTTACGTGGAACAGATTGGTTTATTCCGACAGGAACTGGAAAAACAAATTTCCACTGGAGCTTCTGAGTCAGAAATTGTGCGGGAAGTGATAAGCGATACGTTTAATCACATGCTTTATGTGGATGAAACCATCATCACGGAAATGTCGGACGAAACCGAGAAGCAATTAGATTTAACATCGGAGGCATGCACGAATTTCTGCAGTGCATTACAGCACACTGCGGGAAGTGTAGATGAGTTCTGGGATGAAACATACATTGTCGATCGCCCAACTGGAGTTACGCCGTTGCGACGAAATTACATCTTTCCAACTAAGTTGACGGTAACTTCACCCCACGATCGAGTTCTTCAACGATACCGCACAATGGCAAATGAGTATCAGTCTGCTATGGAGGGCTGCGATTCTGCAGATGATAGTACTGCGTCAGGCAATGAACGGGAATTGAAAACTGGGAGAAATCTGGAGAAAAGGTTTGAAAACGAAAATACTGAAAACAGGGCCCCTAAGATCAGTGCATCGGAGAAACTTGGAATCATTACTGAAAATGATGAACGTTCGGATGGAAGCGAGGATGCAAAATCCATTAGCGGATCTTCTGAAACTGGGACAGAGACTACTAATAGTAAAACTCAGGTAGATACTAACTCATAATAAAATGTAATATCAGATTATATATTGTTGGAAACAACCCTTTAATATCTATGTTGCTATATTTTTTAACAGAAGGCATCTGATAAGGCGAGGGACCAGGCTCCGAAAAAGGCACCAGCCAGTGCAAAGAAAGCAAGACGCAAGAGTGGTGGCAAGAAAGGAGTTTTGAAGCCTCCCAACTAAGAGTCTTCGCATCGATTATATCAAGTACATTAAATTGACTTAGTTCCTAAGGTATATTTTACTTCAGTATTTTGTACTTCATGCATTTTGTACATGGCGTGTACTTTATACATCACATCTAAATAAACTCTGTACTATACACTTGTAAACATGATATTTTATATTTTTATAATTCCTGCGGAGGAAATGAATAAAGTATTAAAAACCGAACGAAATACATTGCAAAATACCAGTCCTCTATGTCTTAAAAGTTGTATTGTTTGCCCTAATTAAAAGTGAATTTCAATGAAAATAACTTCATTGATCATAATATGAAAATGCCGTAGTTCGTTTGCGCAGGTATTTGTGACGTGAAAATTTTCGGTAATACAATTTTCGTTATCGAAATTCTAAGTGTTACATAATAATGTGATTAATCGATGGTTCTAAAGTCATTTCAAATTTTTACTGATATCCGTTTCATATCCACGAAACAAACTGAATACCGTTTGACTGTTCCAATCTTTAAAATTTAAAATTGTGAGTCGGATTATGGTAACAAATGTACCTGTTTCTTGAGCTATTGCATTTTTGGAAGGATTGTTAGTTCTTGACTTCTTTGTCTGAAATCGGAATCTTTCAAGTATCTCAGGTCATCCTAAATGGAAACTGTATATAATACTTACGGAGCAGCAATGCATACTACTTATCTCAGTGCAAATCTCACGCTCAGTTCATCCATGCAACCAACCATAAGTAGATAGTAAAACATACCGTTGTATACATATGCATTCATTTCATTAAACCTTACAACTCAATAGTTATTTTTGGCATTTACAATTAGGTGTGTGATGGAATACGAATTGCGTACAGAATGTGAATGTTTGATAAATTAGGAAAGTGTTATAGGACTGGAAAACATGTGAGATGTGAGAGTGTGTTAAAAAAACGACGTGGTTCCTTGAAAGGTAGTTCTTGGCCAATGTTGATTCAATTTCAATGTCAATAGCAATGGAAGGTTTCATGATGGCATTCAAGGAGAAATTTGCGATTGCGAATAAGGTAGAAGCATGCAGATGCAGCAGATCTGCGTAGTGAGGTGGGGTATTCTCAGCCTGAATACCTGTATTGCATGTATGCATGTGCGTTATGTGGCCATGATGCTCATAATAATGCTAGACATATATGTGCTTGTACACATTTGCATGAGCAAATGCGTAGCACTTGATTTTGTAGTTAAATAGAGATGAATTAACTCGATTGTGCTCGCGTATGTGTGCAAAAACTAACTCGGCAATACAATGTTTCGTAAAGTATCTACATAAGTTTTTTACGCTACATTGTTTTCCTTACGTAGTCGTCGTCATTGTCGTTACGCATTCCTGTGTCATAGTAAAAAAAACGTTTACAAAGGAATCGTCATCATATCACTCCTCCGTCATTAAGCAGATCGTCGTCACTCGTCAGGTATAGACAAAACAGGAAGTATGTTCATGCATATTTCCATAACATCGGAGAGTGAATCAATTCTAGTCAGTCATAATAATAGTTAGAAAAGGCATTACTCACATCTTTGCACCTGACGCCAAACGACTGGCTTTGTCGGATTGAAGTATAAAAATGCTAACTTGTCTGAGACAAAGGTATAAAAGGGAAATTGAAAGGGACATTATATTCTCCTCGTTTCGTTATATCACGCATATCGTCGTTTAAACTTAGTTTCAAACGCGTAATACACTTTCTATACGTGTAAGCTTCATGTGGCCTTTCACATAATATTTAGATGCTCCGTGATACGGAGTCTCCGTTCCTTTTCTCACCACTCTCTCGCAACTTGCAAAGAAGGAGGGTTTGCAAGCGTGATCACTCCATACATCCATATGGTGCAATCCAAATCAATATTGAATACAATTTTTCAGGCTGCCAAACAATTGGACCAAAAGAAGTAAAACGCATTTTCATTATAGCCAGCCATCCGCATATGAATCATGTGTGAACTAAAATGCATAATCTCAAACCCAGGCACCGCGGAAGCGGGGGGACGAGGGGAGAATTCCCCCCAGGATCCCAGTCTCTGGCTTTCACCAGACATATAAAAATTTAGATAAATATTCAAAACTCCGTAAAGTTGTGGATGCATTTGATGAAAATTTTACAAAATATCAGCAAATTTGATGACAAGCATTCATTAATCACTTCAATTTCTTCAAAAGTCTTTGAAATAATCGTATATTCTTTTAAAATACCCTTAAGACATGTGAACTGTAATTAAAAATATTCATCAAATGACTGCGTATGGTCAATAATGGTCCAAAATGACTGCTTGAAATGGTTCAAAAATTACTGAAAAATCATTTAAATTGGCGTAAAATGATTGAAAGTTGTATTAAATCGTTAAATCCAGGGATTACTGAAAATTCTTCAAATTGGTGAAAACCTACTGAAAAATCGAGGAAAAATTAATGCATAATCGGCGAAAATCTACCGAAAAATCGAGACACAATCCTGCAAATTCCTTCAAATCGGTGAAAAACTATTGAAAAATCGAGGGATAATTACCGAAAGTTCCTCAATATAGACGAAAAACTACTGAAAATTTCTCGAAATCGGGGAAAATATTTCAGCATTTTAAAATTAAAACGGCACATTATAGAATAAACCGTTTTACAAGGCTAACATTTTCAAATGCCACGTAAATATAATCCCATATTAAGTGATTTTCATATCCATTTGAAGTAATTTCAGGGTACGTACGTAGTGCCTTTTAAAATGCATTTATATTTACGACATTTATACTATAGTACATTAGGTCTCCATCCCCCAACGGCAAAATTACGTTCCGCGGTGCCAGCTCAAACCAAATAGAAATTTGTTGAAATTAAAATTTTCATGGTTATCATAGCATGCCGTTTTGCAGATTAATCTGACTTTCATGAGAACACTGTAATATTGTCCCTTGTCCAATCATCAGACTTGTGGAATTGATTTTCAGGAGATAATTGCCTATATATGCGAATATATGATGAGAACAAGAAAGCATTCAATTGTTTTCTCTTGTTGTTAGCACATGTGACATGTTTAAATACTTTATACATCTTGAAAATGAGAGCTGAGCAACTATAGCAACTCAAATTCTCCTTTTGTCCGTCCAAATCGAAATCGCATCGTTGTTGGTGACTTCAGTGACTTGATTTTCTCAATTTTCTCCCTTGGCTGAGATCTAGTCTAGTCTCCTTACCCTTGGCTTACTGATTTGATACCTACATGCATACGCGAGCATGACATAAATCTACAAAAAAAATTTCTCACTACCTCCAAATAATTGTTATGTAAAGAAGGTAGTTATGTGTTTGTAGCTTAGGATATATACCTATTATTATTACTCATTACTCCGCCATTGAGAAAACCCAAGTGTGCATAATTATCTAATAAGCTTAAGATACATAAGGGTATATTATTTCCAACGTTAAGTGTGAGAGAATCGTGAAAGGCCTACATAGTGTCAAGAGCTCCGCATTTTCTATCATGTTATACCATAAGCAAGCATATATATATACGAAGGCAGATTTTAGCAAGTTGCAGGAAAAAGGGGCCTGCATATTATGCACTGCACAACTGAAAGTGCAAATGCAACTCTCAGAATAGGTTTCTTTCAAGTCTCCTTCTCTGTTTGTTCTCTCTATATCCTACGCTTAAAAGTGTTGCAGTTGTTAGATGGAATAAAGTCTTGAAAGTGTTTTTCATGTTATACACGTCAAGTCATATATATAATTTCATTCTCTTTTCCCAAATCCAATTCTTCGTATATCCATCGCATCACATCGCACCAAACTTCATACCGTACAATATGTGAGAGCAGACCAAGAACTGTTGAATAGAGTTCAAGGAGAAACGGTGATGATGATGGTGCAGTGGTTGGGTTAGTTATACGGACATAATATCTATGTGCTTGTGTGTGTGTGGTGACCGTGGACGCGTTCTCTCGCTCGTTTCTTCGTTCATATAAAATATTATGTTCTCTCTGTCTATGTCTGCAAATGTGAACGCCAAGTTGGAGCATGCATATCGGAGTAGTAGTACGCATATCACATGCTGTTTCACAAAGACCCCAAAAAATAATGCTTCACTTCAGTTCTCAGCTCTCTGCCTTTTTTGAGAAGGAGCTCTTCAAAGCCCAACTCAACTCCGTCAAAAAACTGTGTGCTGAAATGAGAGAGAACACTCTCCGACCAATGCAGAGTCCATATAATAATTTTTCGAACGAGTACGATACGAACCATCATGTTTTTGTTCATATGAAAGCTTCTCTCTCTCTGAAAAAAGGACGGGAAGCGAGCCCGTCGTCTCTCGCAAGTTGAGAGAACTTGTGTGCTCTGCTCGCTGCTGCACGTCAAAACGAAAACCAACAAAACTCGCATTTAGACGAAACCCTTCCTCCCGACACACTCATTGCGTTTTGCCTTGGCTCTCTCAGAGAGAATATGATGATGATGGCTTCAACCTACAACGAGTTTAACTAACGTGCGAGACTTTTATTTCCCATCCACCATCCAAAAGATATCTCTACCAGAGCTCTCTTTACCATTTACTGCATAACGAACACGAATACTTATATTCTGCTGCGATACGAAAAGGACGACGACGATGAGGGTGAGAAGGCAATAAATGTGTATACCTTTCGTATCGCCATCAACAAAAAACAGCAGCATACAGAATACAGAGGGCCACACTCACACAAAGAGCTAGCTCCTCTCTTGCTTTTCGTTTCAGTTTCACGAGAGAATCGCTTATATGGCAATCCCACTCTGTTTTTTCCTTCTATTGCGTAGTTTTCCAACTTTTTGTTCGAGAGCTTCTCTACTTCTCTACCTTCACAAAACTCTCTCGCCTTTTCCCCTGCATTATAATGTGCTCAAAGGGAATGCAAACATATAGGATAAAACTCGCAAAGAGTTGTTCGTTCGTCTTTGCTCACTCACTCCCTTCTTCTTCTTCGTCGTTCTCTCCCCTGGCCTAGGCTTTGGCTTGTACGCAAAAGGAAAGAAAACATGAGAAGCAGACAAAAGACTGACTCAAACTTGGTATTTTATAACTAAGCTCTCGCCTCTCTACCCCATTCCCATTGCGTTTTTACGAAAAGTTTCTGCTCAGAAGAAGAAAAAAAGCTTTATGAATTCACATCCTTATCGTCAAACCAAACCACGACTCGCTCACAGACAGAAACACACACACACATACTTCTCGCATATGCACACCATATTTTACTAACCTCTCTCATCTCGAAACGATGGGATACGAGCGAGAGAAGGATAAAATTGATGCCTAGTCTCTCTCATTCGCCATACTTGCTTACTGCCAACATTAAAGATCGCTGCAAGCTTCCTTGCTTTTTCAGTATCGTGCAGAGTATTGCCGAGGCAAGAGAGGAAAAAGGGTCGCCCGTCGTCGTCCTCATCACCATCATCATCAAATAAGTTTCGATTCACTTATTTCACTTCTCCTTGGGCACCACCATACCACATCTTTTATGTGAAGCACACACATACAGCCAGCATTCGTTTTTTCATATCTTCTCAAACAAGTATTTCGCCAGAGAGAATATATTTCCCTTCGTACGTGTGGTGGGGAAGACTCAGGATAGAAAAGAGATGATGAGAGAAGAGAACCTCGATAGATTTTCCCTTTTTTCTTGCTGCTGAAACATTTTTTCAGGCTGTTCCTTTTTCGTATAGCTGTTCTCTGCGTTCTGCTCCGTGTGCAAGGGAGTTTTCTTCTCAGTGTACAGTTTCATGAGGATACTGGGAACTATTTAGTTGTCCTCTAGACTTCCCTTACTCATCATCTCTCGTCGGAGGAGAAGAAAGAAAGAAAGAAGAGAGGTGGACGTGGACGGACAGCAGAGAGAGAAGTGCATCATCGCATCATCATCATCATCGTTTCGATTTTTCCCAAGATTTTTATTGCTAAACGAATACGGGGAAACGAGGAGTATGAGTTAATGCTCTCAGCGCTGCAGCAGAATCTGCATCATCAGATCATCATCGTCGTCGTCGTCATCTCCAGTCTCGTCATCCTCTCCTCCAGCGTCCAACAAAAGAGATATACGAAATTTAAAGACACTTACTCTTTTAAGCTGCTATGGAATGTGCGTTTTTGTCCTGGTGAACTTATCGTCGCTAGATGCGTGTATGACATGATTTAAAGAGCCATCATAATCATTCATATTATCTTAATCGTCGTCATCAAAGTTTGGATTGGAGTTCACAGTTATCCAGGTATTGAATAATGTATACTTAAGACAGCGCTTATTATTTGTAGAAGTTATATAGTGTAAAATGTGAGCTGTGGTTATGAGTGTTTCATGAAAATGCATATATATGAAAATGTGAAATCGTCAAGCGTGTGCATAGAAAAAGTGCGTAACCTTGCAATATATACAAATACATATATCTTAACAAAGTGCAAGTTATTTTTTTCGAAGTCAATGTCAATTCTCGTAAGAAACTAACTGTTGACTACGACGTGGATAAAAAGCTCAGGTCCTTTGTTCTGTAGTGGCAACATATTTCCCTGGTCTTGTCAAACTTGTAAAAGCTGTTTCTCGAAGGACCTTATTTTCTTCTCTCTCTAAAAAAGCCTTGTGTTCTTCTCCTCTCTATCGTTCTTTTATGCAGTTACCTAAAACGTGTCCGGTTTTTACGGTGCCTGTCATTTTATTGATCTTCCATCTTCCCTTTTGCCTTTTCTCATATAATATCTTTTCTCTCTCTCTCTCTCTCTCCCCTTTTGCATATGGACCTCAATACATTTTCAAATTCCTCTACTCTCATTTTTCCAACATTTATCTTCGTCTTGTGTGCTTGTGTGTACTGAAGTGACTGTGGAGAAGAGAATATATATTTCTTTCTTCTCTCAACGAAGCCAGATCGGATCAGATCTTGAAAAAAATATACATGATGTGCAGAGGGGAAACATGGGAAGGGAGAGTCAGAGAATAAGGATAAGGTTGTAACCAGCATAAAATAGGGGAGAAGTCTGAAGTTGTGTGACTCAGGTCGCTTCTCTCTCTTCTCTTCACGTTCACACGCACATCCACAGGCAAAAAGGCACAAGTTTACAAAGGATGAAAGGAAAATGAACAGAGCTTTCTTTAGTTTTTCTATATATTCCTATGCATTGGGGGCTTCAAAACAGAAAGGATCTCTAGAATCTAGACGACTACGAAAGGAATATATATGTATGCAGCAGAAAACAAGGGGAAATGGTTGTAAAATCTGTTTTTACAACGGATACGAATACTCCGTATGCCACTTTTCATATAAGAATCTCATTTTCTAACCTGGTTTTGTGGTGTGAACCTTGTAAAAAATATTTTTCTTTTTGGAAAATGGATCTTTTCACATAACGAAGAGAAGCTTAGAATTTGGAACTCCAGGTCCAGGACCAGAGTATGCATCTTTCCTTTGTCCTAATTCCAGAGAGCTCCCTTCTTTCTGCATATCTCCACTCCAGAGTCCTTGTTTTGTTTTGGTGCTGACGGACTGCTGGAAGTGCTGGAGCACATTTGTTGTCGTCTGCAAATCTTGGGATTGGGAGATTGGGACTGGAGGGAGTGTTTTATGGAATGTTTGTGTTTTGTCGCAAAAAACACCTTGTTTGCATATATGTCCTCATGAAAGAGAGGTTCAAGAGCTGAACGAAGGTAGTTCAATGAAATTTTGGTTATGCTACTATCGGTCATATGTCATAAATATGAAGAGAGAGAATTGTTTCCACGAGGTAAACAAATGGAACTTGTTGCAAACTCGCAATTAATTAGGTATGGATTTGTATGGACTATGGACATTTTAAAGGAATTGTTAGATGGGATTCATCGTTTATGCAGGATAGTCTATCTTATATGTTGTATGTGACGATTGAGTTCATTCGAGTGTGAAGTTCAGAAGGTGGAAGTAATGATGGAATGGAATGAATAGATATAAGAGCATTAGCCATTTCCCATTCCTCCATTAAAGGATGTATAAGTTAGATTCCAGCTGGAATTTGTAATCTGTAATACGATGTACAAATACGTTAGGTGATATATTGTATATTAGTTTTAAAAAATTAATTCCATTCTTGATTTACTTTCTAATTTAATAGGTTGGAAATTTGGGAGGGGACAAGTATTCACGGGAAAAATTCTTCATGTCTGGAAACAATCAGGAGGAGGAGTGAACCTGAAACACAATCAATCAACACCAAATTTAAAAAAAGACCCAAAGAAAGTTTAAGAAAACAATCCAAACTTGCGTTGCCATCGTTGTTCTTTAACGGATGACAATGAGGAAAGTAGACTGTTAAGGTTGAAGGTCTCAAGAAAAAGAAGTTTTACGTATAGAACTTACGTGAAGATTCGGCTAGCGAGAGGACTGTAATTGGAATACGTTTCTATAGAATCAATCAGTTGATTAGCATTTAATTTGTGAAGAGAAGCAGTTCCCGATAAGGTATGTCTCAAATCGCTATAATTGCCAAGTTTAATATTTTGGCTGTAGTTAGTTTTAAAGGTAATTTTGGATTTGTTTGTTTGGTTGTGTAGGTTTTCGTGAAAAATGAATTTTTGCGTGGAAGGGATTGGAACCACAATCAGTGTTAATCAAGTGGAAGCAGATGGGTTCGAGGCACAAAACCTCATTACCAGCGATCTCAACTTGCAATCATCTCGAGGGTTTATGACGGACACGTTTGTTCGTCCTCCTGTAACTATGTCAATCAAATTTCCATTCTGTATTGAACTCAGCCACATTGCTATCAGTCCAAAAGTTGGAAAACAATCATCGTCAGGATTCTTAATTCACACAGAAACCAGCTACAAGGTAATTTGAACGGATATTTATGGGAAATTTCGAATGGATATTTCGCTATGGAGAAACATTTGAACAACAGGGGTAACATTTGATTAATTTGCAAACATTTTACAGAGTTGGACTAAAGATCACAACGGTCCAGTTTCAACACATTTGGTGGCCAAGGAATTTGTGAATACTCCAATTCCAAATGTGATTGTATTTCGAAATCCTCGATTCTTTCTTCGTCGGCCATTTTCATCTCTCCCGACAGAGCAATACTCACGCTACAAGAACCATGAGGTTATGTTCAACTTGAAGCATCCGTCGTTTAACGTGAGTCAGCGAATACATTATTATAACGAAGGAGTTTTATTTGCCAATTTAATTGTTTTCATTTAAATATTACAATGTTGTATTTTTCACGTGCACAGGCTTGCGAACGGGTAGTTGGTATAGATATCACTATTTTGAAAGTTTCCGAATCCTCGATTCCAGCAATTGGTGGGATACAGGTATGGGGTCAACCGTGCATTCGGTGTTCGCAGGACCAGGTTGAGAAACTGTACAAGAGTTGGAGTCGTATAATTCGTCGTGGGGATAGCTACTTTACGCCACCATTGAGCAGTACTGAACCACCGGTGAGTATTTTGTACTATTTAGTTTTTTTTGAATATTGCACTCTTTCAAATATTAACTTTCAATTGCATTTCGATTTGCTTGACTGAAGTTTGAAAAATCATAGTCGTTATACGTAATATTATAATGTTCTGGTAAAACAGGATGAAGCGAGTCAACCGAAGAAACAGAAACTCTCCTCAGATTCAACCTTATCAATACCAGACGATTTCCTAGATGCAATAACGTACGAGATTATGTGCCAGCCTATTCGTTTGCCATGTGGTCTTGCCGTTGATGCCATTACACTGGAAAAGTACTATGCAGAAGAGGCTAAGTTTGGACGACTTCCCAACGACCCATTCACCGGAATCACGTTTACGGATACTTTGAAGCCAGTGGCTGACGCCGCCCTAAAATCTCGTATCGACTCTTTCATGACGCAAAATGCGGATGATGCAGCTATAATGAATCTTCCAAGAAGCCTTGGCTCCATGCGACCTCCTTCTCAGCGCAATAATTACGTGTTTAGGAATCCAAATCTCTGTGCAACCAGCACAATCAGTAGTAGCAGACGTCGTCAGACAACATTTAGCTCAGCAGGATTTTCCAATCCTGACCTTTTCGACAAACCTATCTATGCAAAAGAAGGAAAGACTTATTCTGAACATAAAGACAGGTGTACTGTATCGTCAAGTAGTCAAGCCGTTGATCCTGAGGATCATCTGAATTACGAACTATTTAAAATTTTGTCGTCGGAGTCTCCCTACTACACTCCGAAGGTCTCCAATACTAAAATCAAATGCAAGGACTGCAGCCTTCCAATTAGTATGAAACATGGAATTTCCACGTTTTACATAGGCCTTTGTGACCACATCATTCTCTGTAGGAACTGTCTTGCAAAAACGGACAAACAAGCTCATAAGACATGCAGCAAATGTGGAGTGGAATGGAGAGCGAAAGACTGTCTTCGTATTTTTATTTAATTATGTGTGCCCCGTTTCTATTTTCCTCGGGTCATTCTTAATTTTTAAGATTGCAGAACGTGGTAGCAATGCAGTCAGCAAGAAGGTCCAGAATATTCTCTTGTCGGTCCTCATCGCCGCCTCTCACTACAGACATTCGTGTGCATTTATAACAATTTTCGTCTTTAATGAGGAACGACACGACCAAGCAAACTGGAAATGATCACTGTCAAACTTATGCGCTGCATGTTGGTATGTACGTGGTAAAATATCCACTGTGGAGCACAGAAGTCAAACGTGAGTATAAGGTTCATTCGGAGTGATTTCTCAGGACAAGTTTAGGAGTGGTTGCAGTGTGTAATATTAATACAGAACGTGTCTTAAATGCAGGCTTAAATAATAACCAGTATTAGATAATGGTAACTGCGTCAGCATTTAGTAGAGAGTGCTTCTACACACGTGCGTTGCACATATTCCAGACATCTCCCAATTAAATGGTAATATAGGAACAAATAATTTATGATATATGCAAATATATAGTTGGCAGGCGAGCCAATTCTTTGAATGGGATTTCTGTTAAGTTTTTACGTTAGCAACTTTATTCTAAGTACGTTCGGCAACTGCCAATGTCTCAGTGTAGATAAATGGCGTTTGTGATTGCAGTCCGTTAAGAGTTATCACCGACGAGAAAATGCAAAGGAAGGAGACTTTTTCGTACTAGAATGAATTTTGTGGTCTTAATTGTGTCTCATGTTCATCGAACGGATCTAATAGTATTGAATCACAAATCTGTTTCGTCGTATGAAAAAGTCTCTTCTTTCCTTTATATCGATCCTCGTATCAGCGTACCATCCCTATACAAATGACAATTCAGAATTGAAATATGGTAAATGGGTATATTAAATTTGCTTCTTGCAAGAATGTTTGTAACAATTGTCACAATAAGAAGAAAATGTTTGAGATAATCTTTTTGTTATGTTTTCCAAAACTTTTGGTGTACTTGGAAAGGGCTTGAATTTTTGTAGATTATTTAAGATTTGGCTTACCTGTCACTTGTTTTAAGAACATAATTTTAACGGTCGGCGGTAAACTTTCAATTCTATGCAAATTTATGATCTTTATGTTTATGCATTTTTTTGGATTTATTTGACAATTGTTACTACTAGTTTATAGAAATTCCTTCTGAATCTTACATTCGAACACTGTCGAATTAACGTGTTGTTGCAGCAAAGCAAAGCATAAAAATTGATCGTAGAAAGAATTCTTGTCATTGCATTCAATGATCTCTGTTTTAAAATCCTCACCGATCCAACCTAACACTAGGTTCGTACATTATGTCAATTGTGGAACGATTTTTTGTGTTTGTTATTATTTAATCCTAGAGAGTGTAGCACTTTATAACCGACAAATGTTTAGTTAATATTCCATATTCCCCTAAGAATTTGCGTATCCAAAAGTAGCAATTTGTAATTTGCCATTTGTTACTCATCTTGCAAATTGTGAAGGTCATTTGGGATTGTATACTTTCCCACTTTTTTTTAGTATGGTACAGCTTGGAGTAGCCAACGGCCGTATTCTCAGCCAATTGATAGCATATAATATTGCTACTAAATACTACTGTACAGGTAGCAATAATATTTTCCACATAGTTCCTTAGTTGCTTGTTAAATGGCTGGAGAGATAGCGATCGTTAGCTTCTGTATGAAAAAGGTTTTTGCCCTGTGTAATCAGATCAGGATTGGGTTTACAATGATTGTAATAATTAAATGTGAGTAATAAAGTCTTCTATAAGTGAGTATACAGAACTTCAAAGTTGTTCATTGCAATATGTATCTTACACTTGCATGTGTTCCTTATGCATAAGATTTGGGGTTTCTTGGTTATAAGGTTTCAAGATTTATTATTTTGCATTGCTTCATGTAACAACGGAGGGAACAGCCCAGAGCCATGCATCAAGTATATTAGTAAACCCGCAGATTTTCTTCACTCTAAGAGAAATGACGAAGTGGCAGACGTATATTCAATATTATATAACTTCATTAATGCAGTCAATACCTGGAAGAAATCGTAAGCATTGATGCAAGCAAATTATGTACGACATTTGTTTGTATAGATGTGCTTCGTAGATACACTTATACGAATTCCCTGTTTCCGAGGATTTTCTCTAAAGATCCTAATAGATTAAGACTCTTGTAAAAAAGACGTGTTATCAATCTGATATAACTTACGTTTGCTTCCGTATACAATGGATTTTCAAAAATCTTAACTCTTTGCATCAGCTTAATTAGAGCACAGAGGACTTGATTTTCTTGCCTATTATGTATTAATGGTTGATAGTAAGTTATTTAAAAAATTAAAATATATGAATTATGTGACACACACAAGTGCCCTTCCTACTCTAATTCCATGCTAACAGCTCAGTAGCGATCTATACTGAAAATGCAGAATGACCTTCCTGCCTCACTCCTTCAGGAGTCAGAGAGAGAGTAAGAGTTCAATTTTAAATTTTGTTTCACAAGTTCCCTGTCGTTGAATGATGGGAATCTGTGCGTCTTTGTTACAATTAAATTGCCTCCCCACTTGCTAGTGGAATTACAGCTGCCAGGGTTACTCGTAATCCATGGTGTGGGCAGTAATTTCGACGATGCTAAATCAAGTGCAGCCAGAGAAGCCATAAAAACGTTAAATTTACTTAAAATATACAGTAATGATGAGAAGTTAAAAAGTGAAGTTTAGAGTAGACTGTGTAGGACCGTGAGCACTTCTCAAAGTAATAAAAATATTTTTATTGTATCAATCTCACACGCGCTTGAAAAAAGATACACTTACACTAAAAGTTTATATATAAGTATTACGAGGGTGAAGCAACGTCTTTCGTTTCTGAACTAAGAGTAATGAGATTTGCAGAGTTTTCCACAAGATCAGCTATTGATACCCTGCCGCGTTGCTTGATGAATTTTGCGAACTTCGCCAACTCTTCCTCGGAGATATAAATGAATTTACCTCGGTCATCCATAACTCCTATTTGAACAAAAACAACGGTTTTTAACATGTGCTATTATTAATTGTAATGAATTCTGAATCTGAGCACCCCGCTTTGAACCTACCTGTCAGTCTTCCTTCATTTACCAATGTAGTAAGTCTGTCAATTGCGTCCGGAACTTTGAGTCCAAACTGAGTAGCCAGTTCTTCAAACAGGATAACCTTTTTATCCTGAAAATATAAACCACAAAAATAAAATCATGGGTTCTTGAGCTTACTTTGCAAAAAAAAACAACAACTTTAAATCAGCTTTTTAGTTCGTCTTGCATAGGCTACCTTGATGTGTTCGATGAATTTTTCGATAAGGTTTCCTTCATTTTCATCTTCAGGAGCTTCACACCCTTCATCTTCAACCGTAAACATCTCTTTCATTTTCATATATTCTTCTTGTTCACGCTTAGCTTTCTCCTCCCGCAGTCGTTTTTCCTCCTCTTCTCTTTGTTTCTCCGCATCTGCCTCTTGTTTTTCTACCCTGTACATCAACCAATATAAATGTTTATAATTCTTCTTCTCCTCAGGAAAACACTTAAGATCATTATCTCTCAGCAATTGAAATGGCAACGAACATTTCCCGTTCCTTTTGCTCAGCTGCTTCCTTAGTTTTCCGTTCTTGTCGCATCCGATCTTCAGCCTCACGTTGCACACGCTTTTCCGCCTTCGCCTCCAATTTAGCACGCTTCTTTGCCCCCAACTTTGGATCGTTTAACTTTTCATCCAACTCCTCGTCGGAGTGTTGTCCTCTATTTCCACCCCCTTCATTATCTCCACCGCCATCAGAATCCGAGTCATCTACAAGTTTTACACGATGATAAAACAATTATAATCCTCCCCTAACACCTGACCACTTGCCACGTGAATTATCATATAATATTTATTTATAACATCTTGTTTTCACTTACCAGCTCTGCGCCCACGTCTATTCCTCGCCGCAACTTGTCTCCTATTTCCTGGACCAGGTCGTACTGCACGTCCTCCTTGAGGTTGGGGTGGAGCAGCTTCTTCCACCGCACCACCATCCCCACCGAGTTTCCTTGCGAACCAAAATATAACCATGCTTATCGACAGAGTAACCATTGCCAATCCAAAATACTGAAAAAACTCGTCCGCTCCCATCTCCAAATCATCCACCGGTTCCTTTGACTTTGACATCGTTCCGCTTTCCTCAACACGCTCCTCTTCCTAACATTTCAAACATAACCCATCTTTAGTAACTTCAAATCCACCATTTAATCAATTATTATGAATTAAATTCAAACTCAGTACTCAGTTATATTTCTCGTCTTACCCGTCCCGTCCGTAAGTTGATACTGGCACCTGCACCACAATACAACCACCACCTCCAACGGCCCCAACCTTACTAGCAACCAACAATTACCAAACCCACCTCCTATTTAACTCCTCTCAAATCGCAGTAATCACATTTAACTAATTTTCTCCTTCAAATAATTCAACATCTGCTCACCAAAATACTTCACAAAGGACAAATGTTCAACTTCATATTCAACATTGGACCTAAAAAAAATCTTGAGCTAATTTACAACTCGCAGACCAAGCATCACATGACTTCCACCTCTCCACCTGCTGCAAAGCAACATTGAAGACAGAAGGAAAAGCGACTTCTTTTTGCTACGTGGACGTCTCTCTGGGGTGAGAGTGTGTCTAAAATACATGCAAAATACAATGAAAATATGAGGATTTTCACTTGTTTTCGAGTTGGAAAGAGTTGAAAAGAGTTGGCTTTTGGCTATGCTGTCCTGTGCTTGTTGAAAAGTGAAGTGAAGATATACCGACGACGACGAGGACGAGTTAAAGACATTGTGCACCCACCACCACCATCAAGCAGAGCAGATGACATAAGTCAAGCTAGTTGCTAATTAATTATTACTTTCTCATCAGGTTTCACGTTTGACGTTAGTCATTCCGGGTGGATGTGGATATAGAGTTTGTGCGGGCACACAGAAGGTATGTCAAGATAAGGATCCATATGCGCTGTCCAGAACGAGGTTTGTCATCATTTGGAAGTTGAAGGTACGTAGTGAGTAGTTGTTGTTTGGGTTTATTTTATAATTTTGTGGATTATTTAATTGTTGTAGATTAGTTAGTGTGACTCTGCTTGTTTCCGGTCACCAGTGCAGGCTTTAATTTTGTTTTATAGAACGTTTTGTTTGTGACTTTTGATTTGTTTAAATCTAGGTGCAATTTTTTTGGTTTGTCGGCGACGAGGTGTTAACTGTCAAAACTGTGTAAGTTGTTTAAGTATATGGGAGCATGTTTGTAGAAGTTTTAAGGTGTAACAGTTGAAAGTATGTGGACTAAAAGTGGACGGTCGCATTTAAGGGGTAGCAGAGGGGCTATCTGTCAGCTGGAGATGTGGAGGAATAATGTGGAATTGAAAGTTAGCTAATTAACAATTAATGATGTGATATTTTCTTTGATTTTAGAAAGGACTTTTATCGTTCACTCTCGTGGTTGTTAGTTAGATGTGTGAGGGATTGGAAAGCTAAGGGGATTAGGACTAATCTGTTGCAAGATGTGGAAGTCTGGAATGTTAATAGGAGCTATCATTTTCGGATTGGCAGTGTCCACTGTCAACTCCCTGTATTTTCATATTGCTGAGACTGAACGAAAATGTTTCATTGAGGAAATACCTGATGATACTACAGTAATTGGTAAGTGAGGTGGTTTTGATGATTCTCTTAAAGAACATTTGTTTGTTAAGAATTTTGGTGGAATTTATCTGGGATGACTGACTGACAGGGATTTCATTTATTTTCAGGTATTTACAAGGTTGAACTTTTCGACCCACGAACAGGCGGGTTTATGCCTTCAAGTCCTGGAATAGGAATGCATGTAGAAGTTAGGGATCCTGATGATAAGACTATTCTTTCGAAAGTGTACAGTTCGGAAGGACGTTTTACTTTTACATCACACATCCCTGGAGAACATGTCATCTGTTTGTATTCAAACTCAACGAAGTGGTTTGCTGGGTCTCAGTTGGTAAGAAAACGCTGATAAGATCATTTTCTAAGTGGTAAACTACAAACTATGGATGTCGACTAACATTTGACGTCTTTGTAATATTTGTTTTAGCGAGTACATCTGGACATTCAAGTGGGCGAACACGCTATCGACTATGCAAACGTAGCTCAGAAGGAAAAGTTAACTGAATTGCAGTTACGTGTCCGCCAGCTTTTGGATCAAGTGGAGCAGATTACGAAAGAACAGAACTATCAAAGGGTAAGAGACTAATTCAAAGTACCAATTAAGTTTGTGTGGCACAGTTTAGTTTAGACTGGCAATGATTCGAATGCAATTACTTGCATTATTACAAAGTATTAACCTTGTCACATTTCAGTACCGAGAAGAGCGATTCCGGCAGACCAGTGAAAGTACGAATCAAAGAGTGTTATGGTGGTCAATAGCACAAACTGCGGTCTTACTATCAATGGGATATTGGCAAATGCGACATCTGAAGTCATTTTTCGAAGCTAAGAAACTCGTTTAAGTATTGTACTATTGTTTACGAGGTGTATAACATCGGTTGTAGAAAAAGTGAAACCAAAATCCGAACCTTTTTTGTATTTATGTTCTTCTACGGTTTTAGAAATTATTATTATGTACCAGACATATGAAAATAAGATTAACCAGGAACTTTCGTCCTACTGAAATTTTTTGATGATTAAGTTTTGAATACGTATTTTATCTTCATCGAATTATCTGTCTCATTTCTGCATTAGTCGAAATTATCAAGCCCACCACCATATTGTGACGGTGAATTCAAGAGGAGTCAACGCGGTTTCTCCAACGATCGGATATTTCCTCCTCTTGGGCACTACTGATCACTTTCATTCTGATTTAGAAGATATGGTCATTTCAAATCTTTGTAATTGATTCGATCGATGTGAGCGTTTTGCCTTAACTATTGAACGGTGCGAAGTGTCGCACGTCTCCGCTACTGATTAAATGTCGCATCTTTGCACACAATACATAATTGCAATTTGTAACCAAATGAAAGCGTCATTTGTATAAAACACTACGCTTGCAATCGTTGTAAAATGAATTTATCTGTCACGGCGATTTATCCTGTCCAGAGTAATTATGCATGATCATGTTATCATGTAGTTATTCATTGTATCTACGTGCGCAAGAACTGGCTCTCGTTTTAGAACTATTTTTACAATTATGAAACCATTGAAACCATAATTAATCTCGGTCCACGGATTTCAATATGATGCCCAACACGTTCCATTTTAGCAATAATATGTCATCAAACAATTCCTGTCGTAAACAAATAAAACAAATGGAAGGATATAGGCATCCAAGCAAATTGGCCATTAAATACTTATTAGAGGTTCCTGAACCATTTGTAGAGTAGTAGAGATTTTGTTTACATCGTTCTTCATTAGTTTCGTTTTGTCGTACTATGAAATGAAGGAGGGCATAACTTAATTCTTATAACAAAAGTACAGTCCAGTATCCTAAATTATGAACTTTCATTATGAGTTTTCTGCATGTATCTCACCGTGTTCCCTATTATATAATGCCATATCACCCAACTCAACTAATGCTAATTGCTAGGCAACTCTATTCTAATGTCTAAAAGTGTTGACGAACAACCAACCCAGTTGATGCACGTGAAATAAACTTCAACTTGAACAACTTTAGAAACACGAATTAACGCCACATTTCCACTTTAATAAAGAGAGTAGAAAAGTGTACATTAAAAGTAACATGTTTTTTAAGCTATGGAACTGGCGTTAGAAGCAATCCTTGGCCAGAGATCTGCACATTCTTTAGCGACAGGTCCTGTGATTGCTGAACCTTTCATTTCACCCTGAAACGAGGAAAACACAAAGTTAGCTCATCCATACTACCTCATATCTTAATAATAAATATCGCAACTATCAATTCAATATCATTACAAAAAAAACTAACTTTGTTATTCACTATAACGCCAGCATTGTCCTCAAAGTAGATGAAAATACCATCCTTCCTTCTAAACGGCTTCCGCTGCCTAATGACGACGGCGGGCATGACCTTTTTCCGCAACTCTGGTTTCCCCTTCTTCACCGTTGACACGAACATGTCTCCCACAGCAGCCGCAGGTAATCGATTCAACCGACCTCGAATACCTTGCACAGCGATGACAAACAAGTTCTTTCCTCCTATAAAAAGCAGAGAAAAAAATTTGAAAATGACAGTTATA
>JAQFZW010001154.1:0-32164 GCA_034687055.1 Heteromurus nitidus
TTCTTTTCACGAAAGTAGGGAACCTTATTTCCCATTCCACCTTCCGAACTTCCCCAATAGAATCCGTACACAGCTATAAAGTCACTCACATCTCGGAGTAAGCCATGAAGGAATTTCTTTATGGAGTAAGCAGCTCTGCGTCAAATCCTTGATTATATCGAGCTAGTTTAGCATTTGGTTTTATGTGGTTTGCCGAGATTATCCAGTAAAATGGCTGAGCCTAACCCTCCAGCCGTAGAGCATGTGCTGACGGATGCGTACCTCTCATTACGAACACGTCCATATGGTGGACCTTGCAAACTTTGCGGCATGCCTGTTGACGCTGGAGCACAATTATTTGCATGGATTTCTCTAGTAAACATCGATTCACTTATTTCGCACGATACTAGATTTAATTCATTAGATTTTTCGCAGGAGATTAAGGAAAATTGAAGATGTGAACGTTCTTTCTACAGTTTTTAGGAATGTTGGCTTTGGTTTATGGTACTTGTGTAGCCGCCGATCTTCATGGGAGTTGGGGTATGAATTTTTTAATGCATTTTGATTCATTGTACCACATTTATCTTATATTTATCTGGCGATTGATAGAGAATTTTAACAAATTTCGAAATGTGTGCAGATACAGATAAGGAGTTGACTACTGCTGTGGTGCTTACTCACACGAAAACTATAACCTTTTGTTCTGAACTGTACAAGACGCGTTCGCATGCTTTATGCATTACCATACCCTTTCCTTTTTATCTTTGGGGGATGTTAGATGTTATATGTCCACATGGGGTGGGGTGATAGGTCCAATACGACACTAGACCTACTCTTAATTTAAATAAATTAAGCCTAATCAGTCAAGCTTAATTTAATTAAATGCTTAAAAATATAAAAATAAACACTGCTTAAAATGGGTAAATGCATAAAGCATGCGATATGAAAGTTTTCCATCTTCCTTTAGATTATCGTAACGATAATTGTGATTCTAAGCTATTTCGCATTCGGGATCGGAAGTATTCTGCTCCTGGTTGGTGTTTTAAAGGTGGTACAAATTATTTGAAATTAAAAACTCTCGACTACAATTATTTTCATAATTATTTTTATAAAAACACGAATTCTATTTCTCATTTAGGGAATTCGAGTATATTGTGTTGCATGGATTTGGACAGCCGGATTTAATTCTTTTGCTGGACTTATGTATGTAGTGCTGGAAATAATAGCGGAAATTTCTTGGCCGAAAATAGTTGCTAATGTTCTATCTGCCACCTTGTACCCATTTTATGGTATATGGCTTATCCTCGGATACCTCCGGTTTTTAAAGGACAAGGCAGAAATTAAACGTGGATTTGGTCGACAGTCAGACAATGCAAAAGACAACACTTCCTCTGAGTACGTATCACAGTTTCACATGGCTTACCCAGGTAATTCGGGCGCTGTCATCATCCCTGGACAAGCTGCAGATGGGGCGGTTATGCCCGGACCGCAAATTACTTAGCAGGAAGGCGCATCTACATCTCTGTGCAATTTGTAATAAAGGGACCACGTGTAACCCACTTCCGAAGCGTTGCATTGTTTAATGTACACTCTGAACTCTGAACAAAACTGTTTAATTCTCTAAACTTAAATGTGTAAAAGTTTATAGTAAATAGCTTGTCATTTATGTTGACTATTCAATTAAAGACAGTGGAAAGTTATTTTTGGTATAATAGTACAATTGAGTCCTCTAATGACAATCCTGAGTTAAGCTTGAATAGTAACCGTTTGACTCTTTACGAATAACAAATCGATTTGATAGGGCATTGGGTACACAAAACACATATCGCATCACACATGCTATCCAATACCTTTAAAGTTAAGTTAGAATAGAAATGGTTTATTTTTTAATTGCCTACAAAAAGGAATTGAGGGGTGATGGCATAATTACTGCAGTTTCCTACAGCGTCTCGAACCAGTGTCAATTGTGGTGGAAAACTGTAAACTCATTATGAGTAAGCTTTTATTCCTTTATTTTTTTTGGAACAATTGTGATTTCCTTTACAGGATTAAGACATTCGTTCTGCTCTTACTTGGCAAGTATAGTTTTTTCTTTATCATTCCACTCAAGTCAAGAGGTGGAAAGAACACACTCGAATGTTGCAATGTAACAATAAATAACAATTGTAATTCAACCCAAAAATTGGATTGTTTTCTAGGATAAAAAAGTTTTTATTTTTTCTTGATTTGACTCTGGCACATACTGCGCCTCATCAACAACCTGCAAATGCATAAACTTAAATACATGCTTATACATATGCCTACACTCCAGCTGGCTTGATGAAAAGCACTTTTTCTGTGAATTATGTGAGCAACTCATTCAACTCACTCATTTTGAGAGTTGTTTTCTACAACAATGTAATTACAATCGAGTTTTTGGTAGACACATTTTTGTGGCATTATTTTCCCCTCTGCCATTATGATCGGGCTTAGTTCCGCTGCTGGTGTTACTGCTGCCACTTCTCGCTTTTGCGTAGTGTTGTGAGTGAGTGATACTCTACACATTTACAAGCAGAGCAAATAAGTGGGCATTTCTAAAGGAATGCAACACTATCAAGTCATCATTTTACAAAAGACTTTTGGCTTGCTTGAGCAAAACGAAGGAGGATTACGACAACTGGTTCTTCTTGAGTTGATGAAGATGACGAGTTAATTCAGCCGAAAGCACTTGAGCTCGCTTGTTGAGACGGTTCCTCTGTGTTACTTATGGCTTCTCCTCTGTCTTTCTCCCTCTCTCGCTCCGAGCACGACGACGACGACGACTAGCACAGGGAATAAACTAGTACAAAAGCATATAGCATAAAGCATATTATTGTGATTCAATTCTGACTCTGTGAACAACATTTGCCCCCGCATCGTTGAAAAGTGGAGACTGAATGATGTAAGATGATTTTGTAGCAAACCACCTTTTCAAATTCTCAACTCTGAAAACCTATTTTTTGGTGTTAATTGAATTGTTGTTTTATGAAAACCAGAGGAGAAGCTGTACAACCAATTTTCTTGAGTAGTTGATCCTATGTTTGTGTGCTTGTTGCTTTTTCATCATCACGATTTCATCTATTTTGTCATATTTCGAGAGAGAGCCAAAGAGAAAAGTTTTTCCTTCTTTGCACCAAAAACGAAACGCTTGAGCACAAACCGAAAAACAATTTTGAATGGAAGCATATAGTATACGTAACAGTTGTTGCTCGCATTGTTCCAAATTGGGAAACAGCCATTGTTCCAACTTTAATTGAATTGTTTTCTTGAAAATGTCCAAGTCATGATTCCGATGTAAAAGTTGGAGAGTTTTCTTGCTCACACAAGTCACACAGCGGGAGCAATATGTATGCACACACAACTCTCGCGCAATGAACATAAATACATTTATTTTTGATTGTTACTGCCACCACAATCATCATTCTCGCCATTCTTCTTTCAGCGCGTTGCGGAACGAGAGCGAACTTTACTCATTTTGAGGAAAATGAGTTGACATGTTTTTCACTTGATTATGTTTCTCTCTGCTCGAAGCTCAACAAAAGGGAGCAGTGGTGGAAGGAGGTTTTAGAACAATGGCAATTCGGGTTATGGACGGTGGAAATGAAATGACTCTTGTCGTTCGTTGTCACTATTTTGGCTTCATCATGTTTTCCCTTCACCACAGTGGACTGTGTGGCGTACTTACCACACCATCGCAATAACCGAGACTCTAAACAACAGGTAAAACGCTTGGTGGTGGTGTGATTATTTGAGTGGTGCTCTGAACTCTTTTTATGACAATGTTCCAATCTCCAATTTTCTCTCCAATGTGGCGTAATGTAACAAGAAAGTGAGCATTGTCAGCGAATATAAATGTGGTGGCAGTTTGTATTTTAGTCCCCTTTTAGGCAATAAAATGCAAACGTCTGTGTTTTTATTCAATTGTTCAGTAGGTACATGGGTACACCAATTATAATTCCCTGCAGACGATTCAAGGAACAAATGTCTCATTTTCTCCAAAACGATACACTTTTTCAACGAGCCTTTTTATATACATGGTTTTTGTTGACCTTGGTTTTCTCCTCCGTCTTTTCCTTTCAAAAGTCACTCTTGCCTCTTCTATAGTCTCTTGTGTGTAATGAATTCTTTTACAAATTACAACTCGAGAAGAATATGAGATGCATGAAAAACATGACGTCAAAATAATCTGAGCTGAGTGCATTGTGCAGTCGTGTCCTCTGTGAACCAACGAAAGAAAGGAGAATTCAAATAAAGAATGCAGATAATATGTAGTTTTTACGTAGACTTCACAACTTACCGTCGAAAAAGCGATTAAAATGCAAGGGAATTAACACAAATGTGAGAGGCCTGTAATTATATCTTACAAAGTTTTGATTTGATTCGGCGCAAGTTGCAACTGACAATATTTTAACTTAATTTTTTTCGTATCTCTGAGGTACAGTTATAGGATGAGCTGAACTTTTCTCGTACTGAATTTTATACCTTTTAGACAACAAGATTTGTGCGTATATAACAAAGCCAATGTAGAAATGTAAATATCTTTATGTGATCAGATCACTTTTGTTGAGAGTGTGAAGTTGAATCATACACACACAATATATATGCACTGTGCATTCAGGGATTTCAAAAGAGACATGAAAGAGCGTGCTGTATCATCCTGTTCAAGAAGTTTACAAACCCCTGAAAGGACCAACAATGCACTTGTAGAAAAAAATAGTGAAATACAACACATGGTTTTTTATTTCTTTTAATAATAATCTCATTATTACCTCGATTATTATGCATATCTGTATTAACAAACGAGAGGACCGTGATCTTAATAATAACTTTCAATTCACGCACAGATACTGCATTGAACTCTTGCTTCAAGCAAAGATGGGACAACAAAAGAGGTTTGTAGGTTGGAAAAAGGTGATAGTTACGTACACATATAATCAAACGTATAAAAGAACTCCGGCTTAAGAGAGGTCGAAAGTGTGGCTAGAAATTTAGAAATGAAGAGAGAGAGAGAGAGAGAGAGAGGAAGATCAAAAACGATATTTTTAGTTTAATTTAAGAGAAATAGATCTTCTTACACCCCTCAGACATTTTACCTATTTTAGTTTCCAAACGTATTCCTCTTTTAAAATATCGAAAGCGAGATCGGACTCTATCATTTTTTGCGAATCCACATTTTGTAGCTGAAACTGAAGTCCCAATTGGAAAAAAATATTGTACTGCTCAAACTGCTTTGACATGTTTCGTTCCTCTCTTTTCCAGCCACATAGTTTCTAGTTAAACGACATATTGCAGATGGCAATCAGTGAAATGGGAAGCGAACCAGACACAAAGTCAAACATCAATAATATTTTATTTATCACCGCATCAGCAGTTAAAATGCTTTTTAGAGTAAAACCGACACTCATCTTCTTAAAGAACATTTACTGCATCATTCCCACACGGTGGATAACTTCGCATAATGACTATACATTACAGGTACGCAGGGAGATCACATCAGTTTTCTTATTCTTCTCAAAAGAATCGTCTCTCTTGTTTTTTCCCTTTTCTTCATTTCTCTCCTTTTTTCCTTTGAGTGGGAATCTCAGAAGTTAGTGAGGTAACAATGGATTCCAAGAAGAGAGATCCTAAAAGATTCTAAGATTGTAACTTATACGTGGCTGGACATGTTAGGATTTATAAATACACAGGATATAATATACATCTTAAACACCTCTAAACATACTTGGTTACGTTTTATACATTTATCCAGCACCAGCGTACATACCTTTGTCCTCAAGTTGTCTTCTACTTTTTTTCCTTCTGCAATTCTCTCCATTCTCATCTTCCCTTTTACCTTGTCGTTTTGTTCGTGAGAGAATCTTAAAAGCTGTCCCAGCCTGCGTGGCGTCGCTTTTCAGGGGTCAACTCTGGAATTTGACCCTTTGTTTAAGATACCTATTGTCATGTGCACTTTTATTCTCTCTAGCACACATTACTGTACATTTTATATGCTTATATGTTATATCCTTATCCTAATATCAAGACGCTCCTATACACACTCTTTGTTCCTTACGTACACGTCTCGTAGTAATAATGCCACAGCAAAGCAATATTTTTTTTTCATTTTCTCTCTCTTCCATTCTCTTTTCTTCTCTTCGTCGCTCGGTCGTCTTCGTCATCTCGTAAAAATTGTCTTTTCATTTCCCTTCAGCGATTCTAAGGGGAATAGTACAGAGGAACCGTGAACAGTACTCCTTTTTTCTCCATCCTTTTGTCCCTTCATAAATATGGAGTGAATCGTTATTATTATTGCAACAGTAGTAACAATTACCATTAAGTTTATTGTTGTACACGAATATACTCTTTGGTTGAGTGAAGACTAACTTCTTTCTTTCCTTCGTTCATACGTAATACCTGAGTCATGAGAGAGAGATGCGTGGATGAGTTTTACCTTCAATACTTTGTACTCCCCTTCAGGTTCAGGGTACCACCTTTTGGATGCATAAAAGAAAATATGAAGACGAAGATGGAATGGAAGAGGAGAGGAACTTGACGACGTCAACAACTTGACTCGGGAGACAGAGCGGAGTCTCGACAAAAAGGATGCCGATACTCCAAGTCTAGAAGATATATCATGGATGGAGGATACAATAATCGTGCAGCATCATCATCATCGTCCATGCACGAACGCTAACTTTGTGTGTGCTCAGAATGATGAAACTAACTTAAATGCGTAAGCTTGCCCTGCTTCATTGCGTCGTAAAGGTATGGATTCTATGATTTGAATAGATATCTTTTCATTGAAAAAAGAAGGATGTTGTTGGTAATAGGCTTGTTCTTCTGGAAGTGTATTAGTGCAACACGGCATCAGTCTCCATCACCTGCACAAAAACGTTTGGAGAACAAGAAGAACCTCTCGTAAAGACAAGTTATGTATTTTGTATTACACGCATTCTCTCTCTCCCTCTCTCTTCTTGTCTGCCCACAACATGCTTCATCACACGTCAAGAGAGAAAATTGTCAAGGCAGACTTTGTGGAACCACCGCACACCGACTCTGACTCGTCTCTCTTCAACTGGATTAGAGAGGACTCAGCATGGCGTAGTGCCATGCAACATTTCACAAGGAGACATTGCGGAGACTGTCACACGGTTTTTCCGCCTTTGTGCTGCCTTATTGTGCCGTTTTTCTTCTCCTGTCTTGCCAACTGTCTGCGAAGAATTCATTCACATCTCTTAATCCTTCTTTCGCAGAGGATTACTTATATTTGTCAACGTATTGTTTCTCAAAATACTTCACATTTTGTTCACGGGCGAATATGCCTAATTTTTCGACAAAGGACTTTTAAGCTTCCTTTTCGGAACGCAGGTTTGAAGGTTGATGTGCGATGACGAATGCTGAGTGTTGAATGACATCGAAGGAATAATATCCTTCCAATTGAATTAGCAGTTTATGGTGATACGAATGCACGTGATCCATTTTCCCGTTTTACATAATGTCAACAATTGAAAAAAAATCGTAAGTTAAGTTAGATTAAGTTTAGAAGCAAGGATGTACATACATTACACACTTTGATTTGATGGGATTTCTGATCAAGGAGTTTCAAGACAATTGAACGGAAAAGGGAACGAAAAGGGTTAAAAATAGCATTCATTATGGGAAAGTTATTGAGCTCCACCTTCATCTCGATTCTTCTAGAATTAGAGTCATCTTTCGCTTCTCCCTTGATTATTAATCTGAGAATGTGGAGAGATGAGGCGAGCGAAAGGAAAATTGATGAAAAACGAATACATCTATTCTGCCACACAGAAACTCTTTGAAAATGTGTGCATATATTCGGAGCATGTTTTTCTGTTTTTGTAGTAGACAACTAGTATATGAACTCATTCATCATTCAAAGACGACGAAGGAAATAAAAGGGTAAAGGAAAAGTAAGAGTAACTAAAATAAATGAATAAAGGGAAAGTGGAAGAGAACAAACCAAGTTTTTTGTTGGGAAAAGGGGACGACGTATGCTGGGGCAAAAGAGAGAGAGAGAGAGAGATCCAAGACAAGAGAAAGAGAGAAAAAGGAGTTGTAGCAAATGCAAAGAAAAGTAAAATTGAAATAAGAGAGCGAGCCTTTTCTCTCTTCGAGAAAGAGTTGTTCCCAGATTTTCGGATTGCATTGTCCTCTTTTTCCTGGAATGTTTGTTGTTCTCGAAAAGAGAAGAATTCGTTCGTACATACATACATCCACTGTGAACTCCATGCGAAAAGATGTTGGAAAATTTTCAGTCCTAGTCTTTTGGCGTCTCGAGGAAAAACTCTGTTCTTCTTCTTCAAAGATGGATGGAACAAATAAGAGAAAATGTACAACGGTCTTAAGTATTGCATCACTTTTTCTCTCGGAGAGCGAGAGCATTGACTGAACTATATGAAGGATCACACACACACTCTCTCTCTCCTCGCTTCCAAAATATGCACATCTAAATTAATGCATGTGGACATGTGAAAAGAGTTTCGAGATCCAGCATATATTTCCCCTGGATCCTCTATCATCCCATCTTTCCTTACACCTTTACCTATCCAAAGAGGAATATAATAAGTATGCCTATATACTCATTGTGCACACCGAAATAAACATTTTGAGCATATTCTTGTGAATTCCGTATCTGTGAATGTATATTTTGTGTCTGTTTTTCCTCCTTTTCTCTCATTCAATCCCATTTTCTTGCACAGTTCTCCTCGCTCTTTTCTCTTTTTTCTTCTCTCTCCTCCATTCTTCCTCACATCTTCTCTCCTTGATATTTATTAGTAAGTGTACAAAACTTGTTAGATAAAAGCATCAGCATCGCAGAGCATCGGGTAGAATCACGAGGAGAGAGAGAGAGAGAGCAAGCGACAACGACAAGGGAGAAAAGAAAGAATGAAACTTGCATAAGAGAAAGGATGCAGTGAAAAGAGTATGAAGGAGACGAAGAAGAAGGGAAAAGTATTCGAAAAAGGAGAGAGAGCGTGCTCACACACTACTCTCGTTGTGTGCTGAGTGAGTGCTCCGCTTTTACTTCCTCTTTCTATTTTTTCATCTTTCTCCTCTCTCTCTCTCTCCATCCTTTTTCATCTGTTCACAGTGGCAGTCACCGTCACCGTAATATATCAAGTAGGTTTTGTACACTTAAAAAAGAGTCAACAACAACAGGAGCAGAATCAGCAGAAGACGAAGAAGAAGGAGTAACGTAACAAAGTGATAAATGCAAAGGCAGAGATTCTCTCATACTCTCTCTCTCTCCCTTTTCCCTCTATATCAAACCATTGTGATCACACTTTTCTCCCTTTCTTTCCTGTCTTTCTCGAGTTGGATAGAGAAAGAGGAGGAAGCGAAAGAGAAAGGGAAAGGAGTGGAGGAGAAAAAGAATGGGAAGAGAAGGACGAGGAGGAAGGAGAAGAAGAGCAGTAGAATTCCCCTTTCTATTTTCTTTCCTCACAATTATTTGTGCTCTTTCTTGGCGCTTTCGGAGAAAAAAGGAGAGAGATGCTCTATATAGAGAAGATAGAGGATGAACACCTTTCCAGTTTTCGATGGAATTCAAAATTTATGTCTTAAGTAGAGATGAGGAGAGATAGTAGATTCATTCATATCACAATTAAATGGAAAGATGCGAGAAATCTATGAGCTGGATTTTCAAGGATGATCACTACTACGAGATTTCGGATTCCTGTTCAGTTGTACATAAATCTGATAAGTATATTAAACTGCATACTACACTCGACTCTGGCTCGACTATAACATACGAACTAGAACTACAAACTAATCCATCTCAACAGCAGTCCATTAATTTACGCTGTGTGAACATGAATTAGCTGCGCAATCTTCAAAATCTCACAGACAGCGAGATCATTTTACCGGAAATTTATAACGGTCCTTGTGTTTGTAACAGTCGGGAAAACGGCATATGGCTTAAGGGTTGTGATAGTATATGATCCACCGAGTATTCAAAAGATAAAGAAAAAACGCACCGACTGGAAGTCACCGACGTAGAGATCCTCTATCAAGTTATCAACATTCAACTGATTCAACCTCAGGTTTACATGGCTAATAACCCTTTTTATTATACTCCGACTGGATCCGTCATCCTCACGACATACCGATAACCTCCACCGAAAATGTCGTTATGCATGGACCACGAGAACAACTGTTTCAAATTACGATGCAATTAAATACATTAGAAAGTTAATAAGGGGTTTCGACTTAACGGCAAATGGGGGTGCAAAGCTGCAAAATCACGCGGTTATGAGACGGCTTCCTTTCTTTGGGGTATTTTGAACAACAAAAATTACATCATGTTACTTAATTATTTTTGCAAAAATACTGCACCTCATCACAGTATCGAAAAAATATATCTGTTCTGACAATTCTTTGAATATAAAATGAGGGACATAGATTAATTCTAATTGCAAGTTTATACAAGATGCTACTGGTAAGATTTTAATCAATGCCAGCATTGCAACGAGATTAGGCTGCGTCACTCTCGAAGCGTGTATGGATAAAATCCTTTATTTCCACGGTTGACAGAGCTTCTGCTTTTCAACATGCAAGCATAATAACAAGGAGTATCAAAATATATTGCGTTACAAAGCACACATTCCCGTGATTTTGACGAATATTAATATATGACACAGAAAGTTTGTATTCTACAAACAAGTCAGTACAACACCATCTACTTAACTCGATATTAGTAGTGCGGAGGGACAACACTCACATTGTCAGACAATTGCAGCTGTTGAAGTTAAGTACGTTTGGTAATTCAGCTTAAAACTTGGAACACTGCGGGAAATTCTGTAAACCTCTGAAAAATAAGAAACATTTGAATGTATCCCTGTGATGGAAAGGAGACAGGCGTAAATGCATTAGGTAATACACGGAGAAGTGAGGAGGAGGATGAAAACGCATAAAATAGAAAAACTTTTTAATAAAAAGAAAACAAAGGAAAGTGCAGAGTCATTGGAGGACCTTCTCCTCCACTTCACCAGCAAGAGGACAGAGGAAAACACAGAAGCCATGTCTAAATCAAATTTCATCCGTACGTATACTATGCTTTAGATCGAACAGTTAATGGTTAATATGGATGTACGTAATATTACGAATCTAAATGCATCTAATACTTTAATTTGATACAATTTCTCTTCATAACCTCGCTACTTCTATTTAGTAATCTTCCTTCCATTTACTTATGTACATGTGGACTGCCAAATTAAATATTTATATTAAACTCGTCGCCTCTTGTTCTATCTAGGTTACTTCTTGGACCTAAAAGACCTCACATTTAAAAGGGACGATATTAAAAAGATACAGATTTATTGATATGTAGAGCATATTTCACACTGAAATACCATATTTTCTCTTGAGAAGCGCGTATAAAGTACCACTTTGTGCACTTGAAGGGAGTATATGTAACTACCTCGTGTAACTTGATTCTTCCCCATCTACCCACATGCATTTCAGCAGTTAAAAGTAAGTTATTCTGAAAAAGGTTCAATTATCGGATCCACGTATCCACTTTTTGTGTAAATTTTGCCTCGTAATGTATTCTCGTCTCGTTAAAGATTTCCAATTTTCAAGAAATTGGAATTGTTCATTTCTTTCCCACCTCATCACACAACTGGTCAGTTTGGCAGCAAACAAGTTAATCATGAAGGTTGAATGCAGTGTGCATCACATTACTGGAAGTTGAAAAAATATTACATACATTCTTCTGTTTCTTTTGTACAGAAAACCTGAAAGGCAGCAATTCTGGAGCTGTAATTAGGTGTAAAAATGGGAGAAAACTCGTATACCTGCTAACTTCCCAATGGAAATCTTGAGATGCGTGTAATCTACCGTTGCTGACATCATAATTACCTCGTGTTGATGTGCATGCTTAGCTTTTGACGATCATGAAATTATTCTGAAGTCTGGTAAAAGCAGCTATCTCAACTCAACAGCTTTATGTGATGCATCTTGCACATTTTCATAATACAACTCATTCACGTGTTATGTCTTCATCGATGTTTAGCACACTGGAAATCCGATTCGTCATATGAACTGCCACATTATGAACAGAGAGTACTACCATAGCTAGCAATTCCAACTCTGACCAAACTCATCACACAAATTTTCAGCTCAGATTTGCACCTATTCCAAACTTAACTTCGTTTTATTTCGAGATATTTAATGAAACGGCAGTAAAGTAACCTTACACCATTCTGAACTGAACGTTAAGTTCTAAACCATCCGTTAAATCTCAATCGTTAAATTTCTTCACAAAAATTTCCCATCGGTCATTTGCACATCACGACCACGACATCACCTTAGCCCCTAACCAACTCATCCAATCAGGTAATATAAAGCTCTTCGCATCGACTACTCATCTCTGCAGATTAAAAAATGGAATTGAATTGCTTCCCGTTATACTCTCCCCAAGTCTCATTTATCCACCCCGTCCTGTTGAACAAAGGAATTCACCTTCTCTGTTGAAATGTGTATCATCCACATAATATTCTCCGAGAGCTTCTTGAATTACTGTGCATTTTTCATCCTATTATTCCCTCGTTCGTGGATGCCCTGCCCTGATTTATTTTATTTTCTCTCCATTTTCTACATGACAATGCAGCGCGAGATTAATCCTTGCTGCATGGTGGTGGTAGTGGTAGTTTGTTAGTTAATGTAGAAGCCAGAGGAATAATTGACCGTTCCCCTGTACTCTGTCTCTCTCTCTCTCTCTGAGCGATAGTTGAACAAAGTAGTTTTGTTGTTATACTTGATGATTGTGCTGTTTATTGTTACCATTCTCGTTACTCAAAATAGATAACTGGCAGGAATTTAGCTTGCACAAAGCAACTAATTTTCCCTTCAGTTTCAATCAAGTCAAAATCTGACGTGGAATGTAAATGGCGAAAAAATGGCTTCTAGAAAAGAAAGTAGTCCGTGGTCTGGTCTGGTGGCGTGCTGGTGTGTTTGTTGCTGATCATCACATTGATTGTAGTAAGCAAAAGCATACACATGATGAGTGTCTCATATCCTCTTTTTTCGTATTAAAAAAATGAATATTCAAGAGCAGCCGTAATATCATCACCACCACATGCATGCACAGTGCTAGCACAATTCACAAACAAGCGAGAGAAAAATCTCTCTCACTCTGAATCATTCAACTTGATCTTTGAGCATGTATTTTATAGAATGAGAAAACGAAGAGATTTTTTTCTTATTGACTCACACTCATCTCGTTACAATTGTTGTTTTCCCTTGAAAGAGAGAGAGAGAGAGGATACATGGAAAGGATGATGGAGGACAGTACAAAAGGACGCTTTTCGATAGCAATTAGATGACTATGGAAAAAATTCTCTTGACAAGTCCAGACAAAACAAGACAATAGCTTGCAACAAAAAAAATAGATGAGGAGAAGAAAAGAGATTGATAGGGTGCTGGCTGATATATATGCATGGCATACGTACTTGTGGGATGCTGTTTTTTTACTGAAGATAGAAAGAGTACAGAAATGGTAACTGTTACTTCACGTTTTTTCTCTCTAATGGTTAATGGTAAATGCATGTGCTTTTTCTATTAAATATGACTGATGCTGATCAGAAGCTTCCCTATTTTTAGATGAGGAGGATGATGACGACGGTGATGCTATTATTGTGCAGCTTTTTTCCCGTTGTATGCAGTACGCTTTTGTATATCTCTTTTTTCTATTTTATTGTTGTTTGAGTGAAGTACGGAGAAAATCAGGGAAACGCTGCTCTCCTTCGCCAACTCTTGGTATTGGAAAGATGTGTGTGTGTGCTATTTCAGAAAAAATATCCCTCGAAGACTGCTCCAATTTCCCCTTTCGAAGAATGCCATTGTGATTCAAATGAGAAAATGATGATGAAGATACAGGAATCGTATGAAAAACGGTGGAAAAAAATATGTGGGAAGCAGGCGTAAATTAAAAATTACATGATTCCCTGATTACATCTTGTTTGGCAATGACGAAGCAATAATTCATGCCTGCTTAAATAGAAAAAAATGCTCCTAAACAGCAAGTGCAGTGCAGTACGTAGTACAGTTTGGCTCACATCATTCCAATTCAAAAGTGTGTAAAGCTTTTTTTACAATAGAGAGGGAAGAGAGTGAAACGGCAAATTAAAAAGTCTCGTGAAGCTCTAATTACAAGTGTGGTGGACTGGTATTATTGTGTTCTCCTATCCTATGCTGATCCTTATCAAATAAAAACAATCAGGAGTGTATGGAACATCTCGACGGGGTGATGCCACTGTTGTTACTTCTTCCTTAAACGAACTATGAAGTGCTACTAGATTTACGTCATCAATAAATGTTCATTTTTTAAAAATAATCACAGCTAATCCGGACAAATTATTGAATAACAGTAATGCCAATTTAATTTTTTATTAATATAAATAATTACTACCACTGTCTACAGGTTGTAAAATCCCGTCCCACAAAATGTGAGTTATTTGCAAAATGTATGAAAATTTTTATATGTTGGAGTATGAAAGGACTCGGGAGTGTGGATTAGTAGAAATATTTCACCCTCTCAACCTCAACCATGTCTGGACTACAAGGCTAGTCACATATGTATAATCATTCAAAACCCGATATGATATGGTGAAAGAGTCAAATATACTTTGACGGAGTGATTTCTCGCTGTGAATCGCAACAGGTGTTGGAGAAGAGGTGTCATTGAAGAGGATGGAAAAAACTAACAGCAGCCGATATTATTATTACGAGCACAACAATTAATGTTTCTCTTTTGTATCGACTATAGAAGGAAAATTGTCCCTCACTTGCTTCGCTCTTCCATTTCCCCCTTCTTGATCTCTTGAAGTGATTTCCTGATCTTTATCTCATCCCATCCCATAGGAAACACTTCAAAAAATGTTCCCTACTGGAGTGTGAGAACATCGTTTCTAAGAACTCCTTAAATGATCTATCACCATAAAAAGCCTTGCCGCTAGCAGCCCTCCATCCAATCCCCCAACATATTCCATACATGTGTCCTCCGCAAAGAATGTATGACCACACCACACCAAAAATCCTCTCATCTCAGTCTCAAATCTATCTTTCAAGTTCCACAAGTTACTATTACAGACAGTGAGCAACACTTTTATATCGCTGCTCTGTCTCAAAGCGAAAATACACTTTTTGTGGATCATCGGCTGTATACATATAAAAGGCGATTTTGAATTGGATTGTATGGCTTTCGAGGCTTTAAATCCACCAATTTGATATGTTCTGTAGTGTTTATATAAAAATCTTCCTCGTTCCAATGAGGCATGTGCAAAGCAGCTGAACATTCATAAAGCAATTCATACCGATAAAAAAGGGAAGAGGAATCCCGGACATGATCTTATCAACATTTACATTACACACCATGAGAATCACATTCATGCGAAGGCATGTGGTTTACAAAGATATAGTGTTGATATAGTGGAAACGTTTACAAACGCATGCTTTCCCGTGAAGAATTCACATACAGCGAGTCAAGTGTGGACCAGCGTGAACACATGTTTTCCAGTTGACCAGCTCGAATTTTCCTTATTTCATTCAAAAAATATGTATTACGAGAGAGTACGAGTAAAAAAATCATATTTTTAAACTTAGAATGTTATTACTACATGCCAGAGGTAATAACAACTAATGGCTTTATGAGTCTCTTTCCTTTTTCAATGTATGAAGTTGAAGTTTAGAGAGAGAGAGAAATAAGACAAAATCGTGAATTCCCACTTGTAACATTTTTTCTCTCTTCACATTCTGGATAGCTTGTTTTCGATGACCTGACATTTAGAAAAAATGAGAGGACTGGATGAGTATCACAATAAGTGTATACTGCTGATCCTTGTAACTTGAAAGGTGTAAAGCCAAGTGAGTGAATGGAATTTTAGGAATTCCTTTCGAAAAAAAACTTCAGTGTACTTTTTTTTCTTCAAGTGGTATTTCTTGTTGGATGAGTAGTAAATACGCGTTTGAGAAGGAAGTTGGACTATTGAATCTCACCTCTTCTCATATCAACGCAATGAAACTTTTTTTTTGTACTTTTTGTGGTATTTACAACAATTGCCTTTTCTCCAGCGATTCTAGATTGTTAAGATTTCTTATATAATGGTTCAAAATCTTTCTGAACACGTCCCACATACATTGAGATTTGTGGCAGACAAACCGGCTCCTTCCCACACATTGACGACGACGATTGACGAGGAGCAATGGGATTTTGTGTATTGAACGAGTAGCAAACTATGGTTTTAACTCCGTGCTTGTTTATCGTTCTGAATAAGAAATACAAAGTTGAGACTGCCGATATATCTGTTCCTTTATCCTTGTGCTTACATGACTTATGGCAGCATTGTCTCACTCAACTTTACTTTGAATGTGAGGTTGTGAGTTTAAGATAGAAGACAATGTCCAGCTTGGTAATATAAAGTGATATTTATGAATGTCGATTCCAAACAACGAATCTCATACTAACTTTTTGTTCGCCATATATAGCTCTGTAAATTAAGTTATTTTACTCGAAAATGGAAAATGTGAAAAAACGGACCGAGTCATTAAGAAACAAACTACTTTAATCATTACTTCGTAGACGTATCCAGCTGGATTACCTGGTCGTGATAATGGGGCTTACTGAACAAATAAACATTTTATCCGACGTTCAAAGCATGCGTATAGAGACAAATCACTAAAATGTTTGTAGGAAAGGGAGTGAAGGTATGCAATGTATCAGAGATAGAAGATAGATATCTATTGTCTAATACATACCTCCACATTGTTTGAATTATTTTTTTCTCAGGCTGAACAACAACAAGGGGAATGATGATCACGATCAAGAATATCATGATCATCATCTTCCCTTCTCTCTCCTCGAACATGAGTTGCGCTCAGCTCCTCCGCGTGCAGCATCATATCCTCTCTCTCTCTCCACTCTACACACACAATGATCCTCTTCTTCATTCCTTGTTCGGATGCGCCTACACACATGGCAGGAAAAAAGGAGCAGATTCGAGTTGCGAGCGAGTTGAATAATGGGAAGACACTTGACCACTTAGGAACGCCTATTGTGTTCCAAAAACACATGTTGTTTTGTTCCAACTCTCATCATTCGCTCACACAAAAGGATGCTATAACACGATAAATGTATCAGAGACGAAGAAGATGCGAGAGAGAGAGAGAGAGAGAGAGAGAGTTTTAGTCGTTCCTCGTGTAGTACATGCCACACCAGCATCCCTCCACCATACAACCAACATAAAAACCTTGTGTGTTGTGTGCACCCGCACTCGCTATCTCTTAACTCTTTTTCGAGTTGCTCAGAAAACCATGAAATGACTACTGTTTTTTCTCACCCGTCAAAAGCCCTTATGCCGCTTTTGCCTTGCTCAGATTTATTCGTTTCCGTAGTTGGCACTCCACATACTCTCGTCTCTTTTGAATTTTCCCGATAATCATTACACCACAGCTGCGTGGTCGTTGGAACATTATCAAGAAAATATATTGTCTTACAATGGTTATATATTTTCTCCTTATTAAGTTCGGCATTCTTTGCAAATTCGCAAAAAAAATTAGTCATTCATTAAATTATATTACTTGATTATATTTTATGAATGGTTGAGGCAGAATGAAGAGGTTTGTTGTGTCCGTAAATGTCTTCAAAAAAATTACTTCTCTTTTCTCTTCGTAAATTGTGCAAGTTTTTTTCAGCATGCCTTTATTGAGAGAACATATTTAGACGAATACAATTGTGCTGAGGAAAAATGGCGATCATAAGTTGTGAATGAAAATTATTCTCTATGCTTCTAACTACTTCTGCTCGTTTCTAATAATTATTGTTATCTTTGTGAATTAATGTGAAGGCAAATGAAAAGGCGGTAAAAACTCATTACGTTTGCTCACAGTAAACTATGAGTGTCCCATTGTTGCAACATTTTTTTTATCTTGGACCACTTCAGCTGCGAATGTCAAGCGCTGCTCAGGTATTTGAGATTTCTCTATTTATTTCTAAGTGTGTGTAGTTAGGTATAGGTGTACGCGGAACAGTGACTCATTCTTGAAAGGAGTGCATGCATTTGTACGCAAACTTGACTTGAGTAATCACACATCCTTCGTTCTCATCAGCCAGAATTGGTAATCCCACACGTCTGCCTTTTACACTGTGAGATATAAGATTGACTTCCAGTCGCACACAAAATGTTTCTTTGATTTTCAGCCAGAGTCGCCGCTATACCGTCCTCGAGTCAGAATCTTTTCGGTCAAGTGCGTACTTGTTCACTTTAATCAAGATTCAAGTCTCGAGATCTTGGCCATTTTTTCCGCAGGTAAACTATGTGCCAGCATTCCTGCTTCTCCCCTTTCCTGCTCTCTGTGTTTATTATCGCTTCATAGATTTTATGTGAGTGCTGCGCTAACGAATGCATAAATCCGTAGTATGAGACTATGACACTTGACTTGGCTCAAGTATTTCATGCTGAGAAGTTTTGACAACTTCTCACCACCGTCGTTCTCGAGTGAGTTCATTGAGAAAGGTAAAATATGAGGGAAACGATTGCTCAAGTAGATGAGAGCAGAAATGAATGATTAAGAAGGTATGCGAGCAATTTGGCATAAAATTATGACATGACTTTTTCACTTGTGGATGAGAGAGGTAGATGCATAAGTATACTATATCCACCTTGAGCGTTTCACGGACGCAGAGACTAGAGAGGGTGACCGTGTGAAAATGTCAATGTTGGGCCTGAAAAATTATAGGAGAATTTCATTTGCAGTTCATTATAACATTTTGGGATGGGCTTTCGTTGGACTCCTCGTAGGAACTTGAATATTTATGTGTAGGCACGCAGAAATGCACAGACCAAGAGGGAAAACTGTGAGGCATCTTCTAATCAACCTGAAATGTTCAACTGAAAGTAACAAAGTATCCAATGCAATTTTAAAAATCAGATTGTTATTGCATCTTGATGTCCTACTTGAGTTTCAAGAGGAGTAAACATGCAAAAGAATTTGGTTGAAAGCATTCCGTTCGAATCAACGTGCAGCATCATAGCGACTAGCATACGCTTTCAAGATTTTCGGGGTAACATGAGATTGATCGAGTTGAAGAGCTTGGAGCCCGTTTTCTCCAGCAAGAGCTTCCCAAATCCAGACCAGAGTATGTCAGCTTTTATCCAAATATGACTTGCCTACAAATTATTTCATGCTTTTTCTTCCACTCTCGTAAAAGCCCATTTCAACAACATTTTCCAGAGAAGAAGGTATCATATCATATCATATCGTGTACCTTGATTTGACTGACATGCATTTTATTTGTAGCGAGAGCGAGTGAAGGGGGAATGGAGATGGACTGATGGGGGGAGAGAAAATATACAAGTATCACTAATATCATTTTATTATCATGATGATGAGCCACGATAAGTGGTTCCATTTCACTCGCTTTTACACAAGGCAGGCAAGCAAGCAAGCTAATCTATTTATCCTTACCCTTTTGACATGCCTGCCCTTCCTCAGAGAGTCCAGTCCACCGCCGCTGCTGCACTTAAAAATCGACGGGTCGGCCATCGAAACAACCCGTCCGACCGTTTGTCTGTCCATTTTTGTATCCATCTCAAAAAAAATGTATACTGAGCTGAGCGGTTACGAGGAGAAAAATGGAAAGATGAATCGGCAATTGTAGTACGGATATTTCAACATCAAAGCGGCTCAAAATATCGTGGCATTTTCTGTGAATAAATGGATGTTACCTATACAAATCCCGATATTATTCGTATTGACTTGTTATCCCCATATTTTATCCGAAGAGCTACGAGCTGTCTTTCTGGCAGTGTGGTGCAAAACAAATCTAATTCAATGTACAATTTATACTTTTGTGTTAGTCTAAATATACATATGGACATTATAAATATAATACAAAAGTTAACCGCTAATGATTCCTTTTTATCTTTAGGGTTTATTTTTGTTTTGCTAACTTTCGTAATGGATAATAACAGCGTACTTTCATTGAATAGGTTCGAATGTATCTTTCCGATCAAAAGACTTTTTCTCTTCACAAGAGTGGTATATATTTATATGAATGTAATAGTAACTTTGATGGGAGAAATAATGGGATGTATGAAGCTCACTCATTTATCCACCACTTTTAGCTCATCTTCGCGTGATAAATGACTGTACGGATGAAAGCAAATGAATTTGTTTGGATTTTCTCCACTCCTTTCTGTACGTCATGCAACGATCCTGTCGGGGTGCATAGTTTTAGAGGAGGACGGAGGAGAGGATGAGGGAGCAAGAAAAGCAATCCATAAAAACCACGGAAAACAACTGGAGTGCTATGTTGTGGTTTTCGGGAGGGTATTATACGCTTCACTTCCTGGTGAAAACACCCCGCGCCAAGTAGGGTGCTTGTCAAGGAAATGTGATAAGCTGAGTAGTCCATCCCTTGTTTAGTGAGTTCGACGTTGACATTTTAAAAATATATTGCTTCAGCTTACACATTTAAAGATAGATAAAAAATCTCCGTGTTCTTCCGTAGTTATGCGAAATGTGGAAAAAATCTAATGTGCAAATTGGTCTTCCAATAGGACCTCCGTTGGTCTACCAATATTCCATTCCAACATCAACTCGTTTATTCCTTCGCAGAGATTTTACAGTAGCAAAAACAGAGTCATCAGTACCTTATTTTTTCTCAAGTTGAATGCAATTCTCGACAAGTGATGATTATCTTATTCGCAACAGCGTAAACATTCATGTTTTTAATGATGCCAGCAATTTGCATAATGACACATTAGAAATTATCATGAGAAGGGCAAAAGCGTATAAACTCTCACTGGCAATCATCCCAGGTGAAATAATCCCGGTGAATGGGGCGACATCAATTACAGAAAGTTACAAAAAAAACAAGTGAACACAGCATCCCTTTTGGAGGAATCGCAGATCTTCACACTTTTCTCTCTCGATGATTTCACAAAAAAAATCCCTTGTTTAATCTTTAAAGCTGAATGCAAGCTTACAAATTTGTTTATTTCCTTAAAAAAGAGGTCCTCTCTGAGAAAAGAGAAGTCTGATAAATATACACCCTTTCCCCTCTTTTCATAAAAATAATGAAGTTTGTAATACAAGCAAATAAAAAATCCATGTGTATACAAAAAAACTAACTTGTTGACTAAAAAGAGTTTTTATACAAAAGTAGAAAAAAATTAAGTTGAGCTGTTGAAAGAACCGGCTTTACGAAATCCTGAAACATGTAATAAAATACTCGAAATAATAATACTAATACCGTTCTTGAATGTACATAAGTTTAGCATTATAGCAGTGCTAATAATACGGGTTACTTTATATTTTTTCCTGAAGAGAAGAACAGGTATGATAATCAGTTTTTCGGAATTATTGGGGTGGTATAACGAGCTTCAGAGAGATGAAAGAATTGGGAAATGCAAAAGGATAAAAAAAACGGACGAGTTTTATTTTTTCCATTTGTGTGAACCACTTTTTTCAATGTGAAACTTTTTTCGGTCTTGCTACAAGAATCTCATTTCCAAAATTTCCCCCCTCTCTATGTAGTTCCATACAAATGTTTCCAGCTAAATTCGTTAATTATTGCAGAACGTGTAATTTTTAAGGCCAAAATTTTCACTGGAAAATGAATCTTTTTGTATTATAAGTAAGCACGATCATCTCTCTCTAGTTTTGCATTTACTCTGCCGTAACAAAATTTTGTTTACTTTTTGTTTACTTTGAAGAAACTAAATAGGAGGAAGTCATAATTTAGATATTTTCACTTAATAACAAAAGCGAGTTTATTTTTAAATAACCCAATTACACATATTTTCCACAATTTCATAACAAGTTAAAAACTGTCGTACGTAAGTCTCGATTGAAAGTTTTGTGAAAACAGCAAGTAACACTCTTGCACAGCAGATGTATGTAAAGGATGTTGATGTATGAGTGTAAAATAGTGAAATGTTTTTAAAGCATTTATTAAAGGACCATAAAAACCTCCGATATATTCAATCATCCACTCAAATTTGATTAAAAAGCTTGGCCCTCAATATGGCCCCATTATGAGTAATAATCAAGCACTCAATGAAAATGAGTGAGTAGAAAATGAGTCCAGTCAAGAAAGCAGTTTGATAGAGAAAGATTTTTCGCCAAAGTGATTATCGCCAATCTAATCTAAAACTTGCTTCCCTCTCTCTAAATCACTATAAAACCTATGGTGGTTGTCGGTTGTAAGCAATACTCGTATAAACTTTAATAACTCTCTGGATTGGTATTGAGTGTGAAATAAGTGCGTGCATGTGTAAATATATACAAGGGGGAAATGTGACTGAAGTGAGGGACAACGACGTGCGATGAAAGATAAGAGCTCCCTTGGGACTCCGACCTTCGCTCGTGTATGGGGCAACCCGGTTTCACCAACTTCATCCTCCCTCCCTCTCTCTCCCTGGTTGATCGTTTTCACGAGTCCGGTTTAGTATAGTGGCAGTGGCACAACCAACCAACCGCTATCACTTGTCGATGAATGAATTGGGAGAAGCACTTTTACGAGTTTTATGTGTCTTCCATCTATTTACTCATTTAAATACATGTCGAATTATATGCAAACAAACAAGCATCTCTCCAGTTTGACAATACTCGTCTGCTGGATGGAGGAGCTGAACATCATAAAATTGATGCTGTGTTCTCATCTGAAAAGTGAATTGAGTGACTCAGCGCGGTGCATTCGTCAATGATAACTATGATACACCTTTGAATTCACAAAACTCTAAATAAAACCCCTTTTGCAACCTCATGCCGAACAACACGCAGTGCTCAGCGCAGCGGCTCATTTTTTTTATTTGCGTTTCACACTTTCCCCTGAATGTACACTTTACTTTGCTATTTGAGATTATACATCATTGGATTTATATGAACACGATAATGCGCTTCTGTGGAACTTGTTGGAGGATACAGAATGATTATATGATGAGGATCAATCAGTTTGTGAGATGGATAAAGTAATCATAATAATCTTGTCTCGGTTTTCTATCGAAAACTTGAGACTACTCTCCCATTCCCAAAATGTGCATCTTCGAGATTTGTTTTTCTTAGCATCTTTAAACTTTGCGTAACAATACGTATATTTCATCTATTTAGTTGTTGGCCGCTCCAGATGATTTAATTTGTAGGGACATGAAGTACACCTCCGAAAAATACCTGAAGTGAAGAGTTATGCATGTAAGCTTATATACTCTTTTTATAAAGTGAATGTAACACTTTAAAAGTTGAGGCACTTGACGTCACAAGGTAAGCAACGATAACGATGATGATGATATAACATACATACATAAGGCCACATTATAATACACCTAGAGCGCAGCAACAAAAACCCTCTTGGTCCTCTTTTGAGTCTTATATGCGACGAAGCAACGCTCACAGTCAGTGCTGACAATACTAGAGAATAAAACACAAAAACTGTAATCATTCACCAAAGCACTCATTCCTCAGCCCTTCCTCACAAAGCTTTTTTATCCACGTAACCAAAACGCAATTGAGTCAAAGTGAATTGGAAGCAGAGTGCTTGAGAATAAGAAAATAATAATAATGGACAACAGGATTTTGATTCTTACACAATCAAGAAAAATACTGAAACCCTTTTTACCACTTGAGTCAGTCAGAGAGAGAGAGAGAGAGAGAGAGAGAGAGACGAAGTCTTTTTTTAGAGAGAAAACGCAACGCAATTCAAAAAGTTGAGTAAACGTATGCATATACCCATGAAAAATAGAGAGACACACTTGAAGAGTTAACTTTACTTTTTTGATTGTGAGTCGAGTCCTTTTTTTAGAAAAGGAATGAAAGCAACAGAATAAAAAGCAGATTGTTTATTCAAGAAAGAGTTTTCTGTCAGCCACAGCTGCTGCTGGTGACGTTGACTCTCTTGTGTTGGAAAAAATGAAGAAAAAATAGAAAAGATTGGGTTTTGTGAGGTTTTCAAAAAGATTTTTTTAGAGAGATGATGATTTTTTTCCAACTTACTGTCTTGACGTAAAGAAATGCATGCATGGATGAAAAAGTGCTTGTGTGATGAAAGTGGAAAGTAGAATGGAGCGGAGAGGGCTCTTTTTAAAAGAAAAGGGATGATATTATTATAATATAGTTTTGTATTAAAATTGGTCAATGTCCATGAAAAAATGTTGATAATTGTAATGTTGATCGTGGTCATTGTGCTCACGTGCAAAACTACGATTTTAGGTCAGTAGTTGCACTATTACGATAAATATACAACTTCGGTAAAAAAAATCACGAATTGTGATTTTTGATAAAAAAAAGTTTGTTTTTACGAAGTAGATGTCCTGGAATTGTACTGAATCACATGAGCAAATCATATGAAAGAATGTAATTTTAATATTTGTGCTAAGTTCAAACACAATCTGCTGACAACTGGTGGACGTTACAAACTATACGAGACAAATAGAGAGTAAGTATTTGTTTTCATCGCACATCTACTCCACACGTCTGTCCAGGGTTTTCCCCTCTGCTTTCACTTGACTTGATTTTTAAGTGCTTTGTAATGATCCACTGTTGATTTCATTTATCATCTTTCCTGTGTGCAATATGAAAATATTTTTGTGTTCGTCTACTGCGTACTCGCTAACCAAATACAAATTGGTATTGCTCGCACAATGTCACAATACTAATACCCACCCGTCTCTCATCCACGATGCGAGAGCAGAGGAGCAGAACAAAAACAGGGTGGATCAATTTTGCTCTCATTGTTCGTGCGCTACACTGTTATTCTGCATTCATTGAACTCAAAAAAGTTTTTTTTGGAAACTCATCCCATCCATCTGATCACATAGGTACATCTCCGATATTATTGCCAACAATGATATTATTTTGAGAGATGAAAGTGAGCTTCCAAAATATTTTTTTCTCGTAGTAGCTTTAATGCAATATAGAACGGAGTGCGGAGAATGAGCATGGTGGTGTGGTGATGTCTCCGTGGGAGAGTGGAAACACACACAACCATTATTCATTCCTTTTCACAATCCAAGCCATTACGTTCATTCATAACTGAGTGATGATGCACAATCATATGATAAATGATGATTTCGACACGTCCCATATGATATTTTGTATCATCCGAAAATATATATCATTTAATGCTTCCCTGATCTTCGTCGAAGAGGAGCGCTCTGCTTTTCACAAAACTTGTGTTGTTACCGCTATTTTTACTCCTCTGTCAAATGAATATAAAGTTTAATGCGAACACCAGCGCTGTGTGAGGAGGAGAGGAGACAGACAGATTGTTTGCTTGTGTGAGCCTTGTTATTTCTACTTATTGGCTGGATATATTTTCCCCTTCAAAAAAGTTCCAGAGAGAGAGTACGTTTTGTTCCGTCTTGTTAACATTTCAAAAAATATTGAATCATTCTCCTGATGGATTTCAAAAGAATGTGCAAACATTATTTATTTCAGTGGATATATTAAAATATTTCTAAATACTTAATAAAAATATGATGATTCGAATATTTTTAAAGTAATGATTATATATTTTATGTTGAATAATGTTTGAATTTGAAAGTATCAGAAGTTTCATAAGTGAGTACAGAATTCTGGAGAAGCAATATATACAGATCGTATGATACATATATGCACACGACCTGTATCAGTTGATCAAAATGGTAGGATTTTTATAAGGCCGAAAAAGCGCAACGAGCCATGAGAGAACAACTTGACTTTTCCTTTTCCTGAGGAGATCTACCAGCATCCACCACAAGAGTCCCACGACGGTGCTTCCGTTTTCCCCCGTTCACAGTCTTCAGGATTCATCCAACCAGCCATAACTTGGGCTTTAAGTGGGAGAAAGAATGACTGCTCTTACGAAGTCGGGCTGGAGCATTATGAGAAACTAATTGGGAATCACATATAATATATTTTTGCGTTGTGCATATCATTTAGCAAGACGTTACCCTTGCATTCTGTGGCTGTGTGAACCCCTAACATTCAAGTCGATGAGAGAATATTAGTAAACTATGTACGTGACTGCTGAAAACTGTGTGTGAGGAATAAAGGAGACGGGAAAATGTGTTCACTCGATTCCAGCTCAGTTGACGCAAGCCTCTAATTTGGAACTAAAACGGTAGAAATTCTCCGTAAACAAAAAAGGAGAAATAAAAGCGCAAAGCAAAGCAAATGGGCCTATTATGAGCGTAAATAAGTGGACAAAAAGGGACAGAATATTTGTCAAGGACCCTCTTGAGAGATCAGTAGGAAAAAAACTGGCTGGTTTGTTATGATTATGATTTTCATGTATGTCCATAGTTCATATCTACCTACCTACCGAGTATAATGAATGTTGTGTGGAAAAAGTAAACGTTTTTATATTTAATGAATCCATGCAGAGCATTGCTTTGGTGTTTTTGTCTCCAAACTCCGGAGAAGAGGAGAGCTTGTATGGTAAACGGAATAAATGAATTATATCAGGTCGCTCATTTCACTTCATGGTTCACATTTTTTTCATGTCTCAGGGAACACATAAAAGGCTGAATTAAGGCTTGATTACCTCTGATGGGAAAACATTTGCCTTTTCCAGAAATAAAAACTTGTGCTCAGAATTACGGACGTACTACTGTGCTGCATTATGCATGCTTCACGTTCACATTATGAGTGTTTTGGTTACGTGATGGGGCTTGTTTTTCGGGTCTAAATAACTTGATGTGAACAAATGTGCAATCCGAACATGATTTTTTTTGTCATGGGATGAGGATCCATAAAGTCATACCGACACACAAAAATTAGCAATTGGGAGAATCAGAAAAATTTGTTAGCCAACTTTTACCAAAATTTTCACGTTGCGAACAAAAACGTTGGTGCTTGCTGCTAGCAGACATATTTTTATGTACGAAGGTAAAATCAAGAGGTAGACCGACTTAAGAATATTTTCTTCCAAGAGTTTTATTTGATGATTGCAGCAAGCACCACACTCAAGGTATCAGCTCGTTTGGTTCATTTTGTCGCAGCATGAACATCAATAAATTTTATGAATATTTTCTTCCTCGTGGAGAGACAAGTATCCATATCCTGGTTTAGTTTTTGGTGTATATGTGTTATATGTATCAGTATATATCATATATATATTTCACGTCACACCGACACCATGTCCACATGATTATGCATCTTACAGCTCGTTCCCTGAATTAGAGATGATCTTAAAACTCCTGCATATGAAGTGCATAAGCTGTACACCTGCAATCACTGATTTTCCCGGAATGTTCACCAAGTTGGTGAGTTGGAGTTGGAGGAGCGGTGTTTTTTGGGTTCAAGTACTCATGGTCACTTTCATCGTTTCATCTCCGACTTAAATTGCTTGTTTCATCGTCAAAGATAACAAGATAAAGCAGTTACTTCATCAAAAAGTTTATTGCTTGCTTTTTCACTTCCAAAGGCTCATGATTATCGCTTTTCCTCGTTTACTTGTAATAGAAACAAGGCCACTTTTTGTTACTATTTACAAGCGAAAAAAAACTCAAAAAGATATAAAACGCTTATATTTAAAGTCCTTCATTTATACAGAAAAGCTTATGTATACTCTAATGCACGTGAGAAATGGTGTAAGGGTGCTCACGCGGCACCAGTTACAGGTGAAATAAAACAATTTCAGTAACAACTTTATTGTGATAAAATACATGAAAGATTTCAGGTAATAGCTGGTAATAATGGGTAAGCTTGTGTGTATTTACAGGGAAATAATAAATGGAAGTAGCTATTACCTCATGTGATGCACGTCTTTGCAGAGGCACACGAGCTGTTAAAGGAAACAAAGCTGCACTCGGAAACAGAAAAGCCTTGAGATTTTCCCTGCTCCTGAACGAAGAAGACCTATTTTTGTCAAATATGATTGACTTGAAATTGGATATAGCGATATCTCTTTTTTGTTACGTATGTCATGTTGAGCAATAGCAATCGTAAAAATTATGAAAAGGGTCGTATAAAGTGTATCTTTGCTTTTCTCGTTTTTTCTGCCTTGCACCTTCAGTAATACACACAGTCTCACCAGATTCTCCTGCCATAATCGCTACTGCAGCATTATTGGGAAGAATAAAATGCACATCGACAACAAAAGGCTCAACCTCACCTACGATTAAATATACACAGAAGAAGTACACAATAACACAAGAAAATATTATTACGGGGAAAGAGGAAGAAAAGTTTTAGAGACCCAGGTGTTGAACAGCAAACAACAACAATTTGACAGTTGTTTTGTTCAATTTATTATTTATTCCTCGTAAAGAAAGGAAAAAAATTGTAGAAGTAAGGTGGGGATGTGTGTAGTGTATATGCATACAAATAGTACAATATTTTCAGATTATGACGACTACGGAATAAGCCCATGAAAAAATGCTTTCAGCTACCTTTCAAATCTTTGGAAAAATGGATTTTAATACAGAAAGTAGCTACATTGTTGTACTGAATATCTAACTAATCGTTATTTATACGGATCTGAAAAGTCAAAAAAGAAGAAAAATAAATGGCCTTTTCATATTCGCTATAAAACTTTACAACTAGCACAAGGTCACTTTTTTCTTATTGTGCGTTTAACGAGATGATATATAAATATTTTTCCGAGATCTATTTATCGTCTACGAGAGTATGATTTTTAAAAAATATGCCACTTGTGAAAGGTGAAACCGTATGTAGTTTGCTCAAGATCTGCTCCGGCTCCACCGTACATACATTTTCTTGTAAATTTCCAGTGGTTCGTTGGGATATCAGATCAGAATACTTACATGCAACCATTTGGATAGAAAAATGAAACCACACTCTACTTCGTACGAAAAGGAGATCCAACCTACTATTTATAAAAATGTGCACAATTCAGAGAAAATATTTTAAGCGACGCTTAAATAAAATAGTACGAAGGATGTCCTTTGATATTACATTACATTACAGCTTGATCACCAGCACCACAACAAAATAATGCGTCTGATCTCGCTAATACCACTATCTTGGAATGTCAAATCTTCTCACTCGTCCATTTTCGTCATTCAAACTCTACCAGCCGGCATAATAGATACAATAAAAGCAAACAGCGTCATACAAAGTGGAATAATGACAGAACAAGATAATAATCTTGTAGATAGGAATTCTCTATTTGCCCTCCCTCTCTCAATATAACATAACACAGCCAAGGAAGATGGAATGCACTTGGTGAACATTCTTCAACGTGATATACTTGTGCTTATCAAAGTCACGACTTTTTTGGTCATACGAATATTATTATTACAACAAAATGCTCGCCAGCACTGTTTTCTGTCCATCCCTTTCAAATGACAGATTTAGCTGTTACGTACAAAATGTACTTGCTCACGTACACATAGCGTCTTCTTATGCAATCCACATGAGACTGGGACACAGTATCAAAAAATGCTAGTCAATTGTGATACTACTCCTAAAAGTGCTTATAAATGCAAGCACTCAGAACAAGAATCATCATCATTTTTATTGTTATTTATCATTTCACTTGACTGGTCACATAATGTGTATGAATAACATATACCTTTGTAGACTTTTCGATTCTCTGTTTCACCAAGACACAAGAGAAAGCGTATTCTCTCAGGACTCTTTTAATATACAAATGGGAAGTATTAGACAAGCAGACACATATTGTCTGTATAGTGTGTGATATTCTAAAGAATTGACCCAGAGGCTGACCTCTTGTTCACTTCATCCATTTGTGGATCTCTTTAGGTGGTCACATTTCATCTTTGCCGGCATCTTCCACTTCTTCTCACACAAGATCACCAACCACTGCACCGTCATCAAAATACATATTTACATTTTTATGTTACACCGAAACATTTTTAACGAAAGGGTTGAGAGCGAAAGGCGACAAAAGTCGTGGACGAGCATTTTTTATAATGATCCCATATAACACACATTGCAAGAAGGAGGAGGCAGCTGTACTACAGCATGCCGTCGTGGTGGCAAGTGATATTTATTGAATTTAATTCTAAAATGCCAAAAGCAAACCAACTCAGTCAGTAAAATCATATATGCGTCTACAAACCAAAAACCGGTAAGAAATTTTTACTCCGCGAGGAATTTCCTTTGGACCAACAACCAAAGTAAGAAAAAGTAAAAGAATTTCAAAGTCTGAAAATGTAGATTTGAGGACTGCTGTTATCCCACGGTTTACATATCCATTCTGAAATTGAGTAATGCACTTGTTTTATATCCTGCATCCACAGAAGAAAAATATATACAATTGCAAGGTGTTTCATATTGAGCAAAAGAGTTATGACATGCTCAACAAAATGGGCTGTCAAAGGGCACATCTTTTCAGCCTTTTCTCTGCATTTTTTTCAGCGCAGCACTACAACAGCACCAACTGCCGTCAACAAGGAGGTGTGAGATGTATTCTGTGCACAAAGAAAGAAGTTAGTAAAAAATGCCTCACAATTATGCATGTGGCAAGGTGGTGCGATTTCTCACATTTACGAGGTTGGACAGCAGACGAAGATCATTGAATCAAAGCAAACTTTCATATACAATACGACGTCCATGTTTACACTTGCAGTCATGGGCTTCTTTTGATGAACTTGTTTACTCGCTAATTAACAAACGCTAACTTATTTATATTTGACCGAATTTACAATCCTAACCTAGCCCACATGCATGCAAAATGAAGTTGTGATGATTCATTCACTTAATCAATTACTCATCGTCAGTATTTTGGCGAAATCAAAGTCAAGAACAAGTTCTAAATTAGCATTTTATTTGTATCATCTAGCCTATGGTTTAAAACATTCAACAATTCTGGTAAGATTAAATGATTCAAATACCAGAGACAAGTATGGGGTAAGTATGTGAGATGTGACTGTGGAGAGGGTTGTGCCGTAGCAAAATCCACTGATTTGATTACAGGCATGATAACGATAAATGATTTGGGTGGCTGTGAAAATTTGTAAACGCACTGAGCAGGTTGACAAAAAGCAAGAGTTGCCTAAAACTAAAACATATACATAGAATACATATGTTCTTCATATGAAATTACTTTTTGCTTAGGGGCAAAAGGATTTATACGGATATCCCTTGTTCACAGAACAGAAATGTGCTTCGTTTTTACTTCTGTGAAAGAAGCTTATATCAATAGGTCATCCTCCGTCCTCCGGCGGCATCCTTCCAAAAGACTACTTTCGCCGTTTGTCACCTCTGAATGTCCTCCCAGACCAAGGCAATTTAGTGTGACATTTGACACCTTACCAGGTGCAATTCCCATATTTTATTCTCTTATCCAGTGGAAAGTATTATAGTGAGCAAGTGAGAACCTGCAGCTTTACAATTAATTTATGAAAGTTTATATAAAACTGACCATGATGGTTACACATGAATTTCCTTCTGTCGTTTTCACCTTTCCCCATGCAAAGAATCAAGGAACTTAACAACATATGCATTGTAAAACAATTCACACAGATCACAGCTACTATTTTCAAAGAGAGAAAAAAGTGTTTATAAAAATAATCTAGTTTCCCATGAATCAAAGAGTGTCATTGTTGTCGCTATCCCTTTATGATTTTCAAGTTAATCGAGGAAGAATTCCGAGACAGTAGAAATTCAATGGTAGCCCATGCCGCAAAAGAAATCGCCAGCTTTTTCTCATATGCCGCATCTCATCATTCATTATTTTTTCTTGAATATATTGTATTATCGTAAACATAAGCAGCTTCTTATAATGCACACAATTCTCGAGAAAAAATGTGTGTGTACGGGAGAAAATGAATCCCGAAAGGAGATTCATCTTGATGACATGTTGCAATAATTTATAGGACGAAGAAGAAGCAAGATGAGAAAAGAAACTCAGCGGATAGATAAGAACCTCCTTATTTTGTCAAAGAAAAAGGAGCGCACAAAGCGCGATAGTAGTTGTCCATCGGATTCACTTGTGTAACTCAGCTATTATAAATTACAACGCACCAAAGAGTCCTTTCTGTTGATATTAAAGGTTTTATTCACTTTTTATTATATTCTCAGAGGGAAAAAAATGTGTCACATGTCCAAGCAGCCTTGGAAAGAACTAATAAGAATTTATCTCTCTCGTTGGACGACAGATATGCCCAGCGAAGCCAAGCAACCTCTACAAAGAGCCATTCATAATAATCGCTCATAATGCATACGGAGAATCGGAATCTATGAAGCTATGTAGTTTTTT
>JAQFZW010001155.1:0-32135 GCA_034687055.1 Heteromurus nitidus
TTCAGTTCAGGGCGGACCTGACCTGAACTGGCCTGAATTTCAGGTAACTGAAATCTGAGGCCTGATTTTATTCCCTACATGCAAGTATTCCACCTCGCAAACTCTACATTCTACACAGATGCTTTTGGTAGTTGTCAGCTTCAAGATTCAACATAATCTATTTATTTTATTATATTGTAAAATGTAATATCATGTTTCTACTTTCGCTGACTTTGTATTGAATTGTTAATGATATTTCATGTGCTATACACATCGAATTAAAAGTCCTCGAAGGACAAGTCGTCGTCAAATAATTCGTCCACACTACAATTCGTCTCCTTTGAAAAAAGTAGACGACATATTTGTCGGCATAGTACTTATTAATACATAATTCAAATTAAAAGCTAGTACTAATTACAGCTGTGTGAATTATTAATTAAAGTATTGGATGCTTGCATTATGGTTTAACTTGGGAGTTGACGTTGACATTTGCCTTTATATTTACTTTAGTTTTCATTTTTGTTAAATGATTATCCATTTACGTATCTTTTCTTCGTATACAAAGTATACGATATGCACTGTCGACGTTTTCAAAGGGATCGTAGTGTAGACGAGTTCGATGTTTTTAAATTCGACATCCTGTGTGCATGTACATACGAATACCAATGATATTATACGGAATTTGGCTTTGTCTTTTGAATTCAACAATTCCATGGCGGAATCGATTTTCCATGGGCATTTTGAAAGACTCGGTATACGTGCAGATATTCGAGAAAATCATATATTATTCAATCGTCAAAAAATTCAAAACAATCACGTGTGCTATACCATCAACAGTTTTTTTGTTTTTATCATGCATGAACGAAATTGATGGCTATGCTATATGTTTTGACAATATAAAAACATTTAGGAAGTTCCAATATTTTTTCCTATGTAAAACACGCCTTTTTTACTTGTGTCGTGTCCTATATAAATGTCATAGTCATACGATTTAAGGTTTTAGTAAAAAAAAATTTTTACTGTGTTCCACATTTTCATGTGGATTTTCGAATTTTAATTTTCAATCGATATTTGTATTTGGATCAGCTGAAATAAATACATCACAACAACGATCAACGCTGCCAATCGCATCATTCCGAAAATGGCTATGGCTTTCCAGTTTTTATCCACAATTCGCCAAATAAAATATGCCACGAGGACAATGCCATTGCATACCACGTATGGGATTACTCGAGTTGCAGCATTTTTCGCCGTTCTTCCCTAAGAAAGAAAATATGCACGCAATAATTAATAACATTGTAAATGTCTTCTTTTAGAAATCAAAAAATATATACTTTAAAAAAATATTGTTACCGTTGAGGCTGCATTAATCAACATGATTGCCCAATACAACTGAACAGTTGTGATAAGACAGTCAACCACAAAAGCTGGCCCCTTGAACTCCATGACGGTCTTCCATGTCGGTATCCCCAAGTATTCCCGATTCAGCACCAACATGAAGTTCCCTATGAAGCCTAAACAGGAAAATATCTTGCAACAAAGAAATCCTGATATTTTAATACCTTCAATACGAATTATGTTTTCAAATGCATTTTATTACGTAGCCACTTACTGCATCACAAATTCCAACAACTTGGGCAAACTCTCTGAAGCTCAGTTTCGCCACGTCGTCCACCTCCATTATGAAATACGGTATGAATATATATGCTACTTCGAGGAAAGATAGATAAGTTGAAAGTTCATAATTTATTCAGGTCGAAGCACACAAACTAAATACAATCTTCTTTTGTACAAACGGGTATCTTCTTGCGAGGCTTTTTAAGCAAACATTCATAAGTGATTTTTCGCCTTTGTGCCAAAGATTTCAAGTATCTCTCTTTCGGCATGGGTTTCAATAAGTGTCGGGCAAGGACAAGGACGTCAGTGCTAAACTGAGAGCTTTGAAGGGCGGAGAGCAATCAAACATTACCTTAGTTATAATTATACACGTTTTAAGTAGTCAACCTCCTCTCCTGACACTTAATAAAAATGAATTTAACGGCATTTAAAGCCTTTTAATGATATTTTAAAGACATTTGAATATTTTTGGAATGCTGACAGTGACAGATAGAAAATAATGAAAATGTTCTGGTGCAAAACAATTATTCCAATGTATCTACCGTTAGTTATAGGTCCTAGTAGCCGTTGCTTTCAAATTATTCACCTTGACCAGGTCACCGTTGATGTTGTCTGTTGCTGTGATCCTGCCCTTCCCATTTCCGGAGCGATTTCTCTTCGCAATTTCCATCAGCTGCATCAAATACATTCCAACAATGATGAGTGCCGTCAACCGCATCAATCCAGAGATGATAAATGTTGCCCAGCTCTTGTCCACAATTCGCCAAATGAAGTATGCAAGGAGGACGGCTCCATTATAGCCCAAATAGGGGATCACACGATTTATCGCATTTTTCGCAGTTCTCCCCTAAGAAAATATATTTTTAAATGTATTCTTCAGATATCAAAGTTATTTTGTAAAAATTGGCCAAAGTCAATTAAAATATTTTTTTACAATTGAAGCTGCATTGATAAGCAAGATTGCCAGATACAACTGAACAATTGTGATGACGCAGTCAGCAACAGAGGATGACCAAATGTAATTCACGATGTCCATGAACATTTCTAGAAAAAATATTTGATTGGTCGTGTCATGTGGTAAAGTGAGAGCTAGGTTTTCATATAAAAATATACAACAAACATTACAAAAAATTGGCCAGCTTGAGTTTTGATTTTTACTTTCTTTGGGGCCCAACGGCGAAGGTCCATCCCCCGACAACGACGTTCCAAAAACTAAACTATGCAATCCATAACTGGCCCCCAAATTCACTGCGAGGATGAAGTTCCCAATGAAGGTCAAGCAGGAGAATATCTAGCAACAAAGAAAACGGAGGAAATGTTAGAATATTAATGTTTTTTTTCTTTAAAAAAGTACGAAATTGGTATAGTTTATTATAACTTACCGCATCACAAATTCCAACAATGTGGGCAAACTCTCTGAAGCTGAGTTTTCCTACTTCGTCGGACTCCATTGTGAAATACGTTATTTTAATTGGACTAGATGGGATGGAGAAAAAGAAGATGATGACGTGACGGTTTCGAGATAAAAAGGCAAATAGCGGAATTTATTTTCTTGTTTAAAGCTGACAAAGGATTTTCTTGCTGAGTGCTTGAACAATCAATATCCACACGTGGCATAGTGGCGAAAAGTATCTTAGCCTCGAAAGATTTCAAGTGTTTCTCCTGCATTAGCAGCCTTTTTGAAGTGTGTCTTACAAGGACAAGGACACTTCACATGGACTTTCTGGAGTGAAAATCCGAATTTTACGCGAAATAGTCTTCAAAATTCTACTCTACTTTACAGACATGTGCTTTTATACAGAACGCTTCACGACAATGTGCCCTTGATGATATTGAGTATTGACAATCCACTTTTGTTCTTCTTCGTTTTAATTAAGCGATAAATATTTATTTTTTATTGCAATAAATTCTTATACGATATGTATATTATTGATTATTGATCAATCGTTCAGAATCAATAATGTCTTGTTGTGCCCCATCTCAGCCTTGAATTAATCAGATTCCAAACAGTTGCATCGAATTTATTGAGATTTCAATTTGAAGAAGTAGCCCTGAATGGATTCTCGTCAACCCTGCTCCCATTTTCATTCCCAATTTTACTGGCCCGCTGGTGATTTCCCTTGGTGGTAATCTCATTCAGCTGCCGAAGGTACATTCCAGCAATGATCAATATAATCAACCGAAACAAGCCGCAAATCACCAAAGTTGCCCAGTTCCTGTCCACAATTCGCCAAATGAAGTATGCGAGGAGGACGCCAGCGTTGTATACGACGAAGAGGAGAACTCGATTAACAGCATTTTTCGGTGTTCTTCCCTGAAAGTGTGACGAAGCAGTTTTAAAATGTTTTTATGGGGAAGGGAACTTTTTAAATATTTTTTTATAATTATAATTACAAATGAGGCTGAATTCATCAACATGATTGCCAAGCTGAACTGAACTAATGTTATGACACTGTCTGCAATGCAGGATGCCCAGATGTATGCTACGAAGTTTTTTCCATTCTCAAGCATTTCTAAAAACATCGGATATCAGGGGGGAAAGTTGGCTTTTAATTTTAAATGTATTTAAGCCAATTCTTGCTTACTCGAGTCGTCTTTTGGGAGAGATGAGGAAATATCTGAATCTTCACTTGCGTCAGGCTCTTTCTTTGATATCTTTGACTCCGGTTTTGCCATTTTGTCAAGTGCCTTGATTGTTCCAGAAAACACGGTCACCATCAGGGCGAGAAGGATGTAGACGATAAATGACACAAATGAGAATATCTACGGAGACAAGAATAAAATTAACATTCATTGCAAAAAGTTTAATCGTGGAAAACATCAATTAAAAACTTACGGCATCACATATTCCAGCAAATTTTGCATACTTTCGGTAGCTCAGGTCTGCAACATCGTCCACAACATCCATTACAATGAGATCGTTCTATCTGTAAACAATGTTCGAGTGTTTGAACACAACTTTCTCCGAGTTGCTTATGCCGAATGATTCGTAGCAATTCAATAACTAGACGACAAGTGAGAACCATCATAACATTGAAAGGCATCCTTCCAACAGATATGACCAAATAGGATATAATGGGTTGGGCAGCTAAAGTACCCCATTAAAACCTTTACACCATTATACCCCCAGATACAATTTTCCCTTTCCACTCAGTATTTAACACGCAAGTACTTGCATTTTATAATCTAACCTGAAGGGTTTTTCTCTTCGTCATTTCTGATTTTAATACACTCTCAAACTTCAACACTTTCAAGTGTCGGTATGACAAGGTAAAATATAGAACCAAGTGATACAATAGGAATTAGTAATTACACGATGAAACTGAAGTAGCAATTTTATTTTCATATGAGCATACATTATTTTTACGATATACGAAAAAACCTGCAGAAATTAGCTGAAATACAATGTTCACAAAGGTACCCAATTTAATCGTATGAGAAATTGAGGAAAAATATGATATTCGAAGTAGTCATTAGGATGATATTCATCAGAGCCAAATTGGACATTGAGAAAAAATCCCAGCCGATGACGTACTCCAATCCCCGAAATGACCTCAACATTTTCGTGTTGTATTTTAGCTGCTGTCTCTGCTCCCTAGTCCTCACAGCATTCTGCCAGAATTTCATAAAGTCCTTCGATCTCTCCTCCACATTCGCCATACACTTCCATCCAATCGGGTATCTCGCTATCGAATAAATCAGATTGGCCCAAAAGAGAAAGCAACTTTCGAGTGGCAAGTGGTCCAGGAGCCGAATTACCCCATACATTTCCAGAGAAGTTTGCATAATGTTCATGAGGATTATGGCGAATGTCATCCTCCCATAAGCCCTGCTCACATCAGCCGTCACAAGTTGAAGTTGGCGATACATTTTCGTAACAACTTTGAAGGAAGCTTGACCTCTAAATTGGGTTGAAGATGAGGACAATGACAAATATGGGGATGGGTAGATTTCATCCGGATTTGTGAGAGAATTGAGGCTTTCCACGACAGCATTGCAGACAAGGTGAACAGCCATGTCGGAAATTATTATGTGGCCGTAGTTGAGAAACATTGCGAAAATTTCGGGAATGTAGAGGAGGAGAATTGTGACTGGATCCTGAGTTAAGGAAGCAGGCCCATTTGAGGGGGGATTCACGTGGGAGTACCAATACGAGTAGAAATTCGGGTGGGTCAAGTAGTGATTTGTGAGGCCGCCCATGGAAGTTACCCAAGTGTAGATGTAAATGGCGAAGACAATTTTGCACGATTTCGCATGACGTTCTCCAGCAGCCGGAAATTTTTCTGCAGAAATTAAACTGTTTTTTAAATATGATTTTTGGATTGTTAACAATATTTTGTTAAAAATTTCTTACCAAAGAATATTTTCTCAAAGTTGAGAAGTCGGCTTAAGCCAAAATACTCAGTTTCCTTGTTCAGGTAAGCATTCATCCCATTCCCGAATCCTCCAATGGAGAAGCCAATAACCCAACACAAGGTCACAATGAACATGACCTTGTCTTGGAACACCTGAACGCATCGTATAGTTTTCCAGAGTTGATTTGCAATGAAAACGTAGCAGAGCAGAGTTTGGATTTGGTAGCGTTTATATCGCCAACCGGATTTTATCCTGGAAAATGTTTTTGTTCCAGGATTGTATTGGAGGGGGAGGTGGCCAGTGCGTTCCCACAGGGAAAAGTAAGAGTTGTAGACTTTGTTCACGGAATCCATGTCTCTGGTTAGAGTCACCTTGTGGATTGAGACAGGTGGCTTGTGGTGTCTGCTGGAACGCAAAACTGGACAAGTGATGCGCAATGCTTTTCTCTTCCATTGTTTTACATTGTTTGGAAGAGATAAATTTTGAAAACATGACATGACACATCTAAAACTTAGACGAGTGTGTAGATCCAAATTTTTACATGGTTAAACAACACTTTCTGATTAATAAAGCTTGTCCGATGGTTTCATAGGAAATATTAGCTCTCTTAGTTCATAAGGTTCATTTGCTGCAGTCTAAAATCAATTAGGCTACGAAATTTTGGCCTAAACTTACAATTAGAATAAGAACATAATCAACCAGGAGTAATTATTGGAAAATCATTTGTCACATGCAATTAGTGAAAAAGAGAAGAGCTATTTTATAACGACATACGAATGAGAATTCTTCACGTGGACACTGCCAATGCACTGCGTGTGCACTGTCGACCATGCAATAATCTGTAGTTTAAACCAATCTAAATTATTATGCCGTGTATGTCAGTGGCGAACGTGCAAAAAAAAATATTTGCAAAAAAAACTTGACATTGCTTATTCGTCTGGATTGCAATCGGCAAATTGTTTTTCGATTAATTACTACTCGTCTAATAACCCGTTTTCACAGTTCTCTGGAGACCTTTTAATCAGCCAACGAGCTCGTGGCTTGTATTAATGCGTATAACTTGTCTGGCTGTTTCCTGAAGAAAAACTGTTCAGGAAACACGAGATACGATGTCGTGATAATCAGTAACAAACAGCGTCCTGTTCCCAGGAATTTTGCGAAGCTGTCAAAACAAGAAGTCCAGCAGGTCGTTGCTATTTTTCAGCCAACAAGGGTATTATCGTTTTGCCTTATGCCGATGATATCGATTATACACATAGACGTAAATTATATTATGAGAAAACATATTCACGCACATCAGAGCAACAGTGCAGGAAAACGAAGTTTTGTTAGAAAATGAATAAAATATGAATTTGTGAACTGAAAACTACACGTGGTTCGTATAATAGCTGAAATTAATCAGTTAAATATTCAAAATATGCCAGCGAAAAATTTAATGGAAAACTTACAACTTCACATTCATCCGGGTTAATGTACATAGTATAATCCACATTACCAAAAGGCGATGTGTGATTTCAGATAGCCTGCTACATAAAACATTGAATGAGTAAACATGGTTTCACGCTGTACAAAAGCCGTAATAACACCAAGCATTATACATTCCACTGCGCCACAAAACTTGATATAGACTGATCATATGTATATGTCCTTCATTACAGGAAAATGCGTCAAATTCGAGTGTCAAGGTGTCAACATCAGATAAATTATACAGTCAACATATTCGCAGGACTAAAATTAAATGTTAACTAATTTAAAATGTAAACTTTTAAGGTAACCTATATCTACGAAAATGACATTTTATGAACACTTGTGGCTACAAGATACAAAATTCTTATAAATCCTATCTCAGGAACTTGTTGCTCAGAAGCTTTGTTGATACGCGCCTAATGTTTAACATCCCTTTCAAACTTTCAACATGACGAAATTTTCTGAATCCATATTTCTCAACTTTTGTTTTTCTCTTTCGATTTCTATCCGATTGTTTCTAGCAAGTCTCCCTCCAATGTAGTAGGATATTCCAGAAATGAGCACCACTAAAATTGACAGAACAGCTAGAATGGTGTATGTGCTAAACGAGCTGAGCACCCTTACCAGCCAGTTTTCCGTTGTGAGATGATCTTTCCCCATGTTATTATTTGGAAACACTGACTTGTCCCAGGTAGCATTTTGCACGAGAACTTCAAACTTGTCTGAACGCGTAACATTCACTCCTGCAAGACAATAATTAATTTGTTAGAAAAATATATAAATTTTTTTTCCTCTTTCACTAAATATTGTCTTGATATGAGTTTTTACCTGTTGGCATTTCACATACTCCTCCTTTATCCAACTTCCCAATCACCAAGCTATTCTTAGACAGCCAGCTTCTGCAAACATACAAAGGCTCGTCATTCCTGGGATGGTTGCCACATTGGAAAACATTCTCTGGCAAGTGAAGCGCCTCATCGTCACTTTGAGGTGGTTCCACTTTCTCCCAATACAAAGCTCCATGCGGATAGGAAAGTAGTTCGTAATCCTCTTCCTTAAAGTATTCCTTCCCGTCGAAGGAGAAAACAATGGCTGGCTTACTCACCTGGAAGGTCATCCTTCCAGGAATAATTCCTCCCATGAAGGTTGTCCTTGCGACATAAAAATTCCACTTATTTTGAAGTCCAGCTACTTGTAGAAGTTTGGGAGCAACATCTTCAAATGTAAGCCATTGCACCCGAGAGGTAATGTTGAGAATGGGAGGGTTAACTTGATCTATGAATGGCATTGATAAGAATTGATCTGGGAACAGAGTCGTGAACATGACCAGCAGAAAACTCAATTTCTCACGTTGACCCAATGACATTGTGAAAACTTTCCAAAAAAATGCTCAATTGAAAAAGTATAGAAAACTGCAACTTCAATGTCGAAATCCCAAACAAAGAATGAACATTTAATATGATTGTCCAGCCTCAGCCCGAACCATGGTTGGAGTTGAAGAAAGAAATTGAAATTTGATAATAAAAAAGTGAACAAAGGCAATAACTCCATGACCTATTATGATCATGTTATAAATCATAAAATATGTTCAAGTGTTTTAGGCCATTAACCTGTATAAATATTGCGAATTTTGACTGTATTAAAATATTTGCATAATGTTTGCACACAACCAAACATCAAATTTCACAATTATCTTGCATAAATGTTTTATCATTTGCTGTGATTTAATTCGGTTCTTGATCAACTGTCACGGCTGACTATCGCAATGCAAAAAATATGTCATTGGTGTTGACCTGTCTAAATACGAAAGTCATCAATGCTTTTTTGGCATTGTACGCAGTTATGGTTGAGGTTACTAATAGAAAAGAAATTCACGAATTCGCTGAATTTTGACGGATTTATGTCTATATATAGTATTATATAGATTACATAAATATAATCCGCTTACTTATCTACATCTACAAGCTTTTATACATTTGGGCTATTTGCAAATTTTTTATCAACAGTTTACTTCAAACAAATAATTGCAAAAAGTTTGCAGTTGACAGGAGGTGTAGACTGTAAACAAGTAGGCAATACATTTGTTGTGTGAAATTTTGAACTGTTCGAATTGCATATAAAACTTCCTGCAGAGGTAACTCATTTGAAAACATGATGATGAATTCTCAAATATTCGGAGGTTGGCAGTGACGAACCTGACCGAAGTTATGTGCAAGTTGGGATTTTATATGAAGCTGGATGATCAAGTATTTTATGATTTTGTCACAGTTATTACCTAGTGCGAACAAAGATAATGCATGCGTGTTACCGAGTTGGCTTAAATTGTGCTGTGTACGAGTTTGTTTGAGCACCGAAGATAATAAAGTTGAAGAATGGTCAAAACATAACCTCAAAATTCGCACAAACAATTACTGATTTCAGTTGAAAACGAACAAACGATGGACGCATACACATATATGATTGGTTATCTTATCAGTTTTTTTTCACAGAAACATAATATGAACTATTTTATTGCATAAATAATCGAGGTCAATGAATTAGGAAGGTATACAAATGAGCATGTCATACATGAGTGAAATCTACTTTAATTTTGAATAAAAAGGTAAACAAGAACATTTTTATCAGTTTAAATTGTAAATATTTGTCTCCGTCATAATTTAACCTGTTTCAACTAGAAACTTAGCCCATTCCAGTAGTTTTTGCAGTCCGACTCAACCTTGCCAATGGGATCTGGTTTTGCCTCCCAATAGTTGCATCTAGCATCCCCAAAAGTTGGATATGTGATTCTAAACTCAGCACCCCAGTCGAGTTTACAGTTCTTTGTGGAGCCATCTCCACTATTTGCTATGAGTGCTTTTAGCGGGCAGTATCCCTCAACGGTTTTTCGAACCTCCTTTCCATCCAGGGTCCTCTTCGTTTCCCACTCACACTTGCAGAAACAAGCTCGACAATCCAAGTTCCAGGTTCCAGGAGGATATCTCGTTTTTAGACAACCTTGGGCAGAGCACGAGTCAACGCAGTTCGAGATGGTGCCCTTGTTGTCGTCGGCACACCAACTGTAGCGGGGTGTATGGGTTGAAAAGTCACGAATCTAAAAGATATAAAAAAATCATCAAATTTTATTCAATGAAATTTTTTAGTTTCCACTAACTTCTGTGTAATATGAATTTTAATTTTATGCGTAGCTTACGCCAGTGTTTGAGGCATCACTACACTGTGACGTGGACACCCAGACAAACAAAAACAGGGGAACGAGTTGGAATTGGAAATACATTTTCAGAAAAATTAGCTTCTAGTGAGCTCACAACTTGTACTTTGTTTCTCCTTCGAGCTGAGATATGATACTGAGAGTTTTCACTGGGATATTTCGGAGCAAATTGGAAGTGGTGAAATGGTAAAAAAATGTTGACATTCATATACCCAACAATGATTTGGGATTCAAGGGGTTTTGTGGCATGAACCGAGTCACTCTGGCCGTTTATAAAAATATCCTCTTAATTCAGAATGTGTTTTATTTCCAAAATGAAGCCAAAATTAGACTGAACGAACGAAAGGAGGAACACAAGAAAGCATAGTGCCTACTTTGAGTTTGATATATGCATGCATTCATAAGAGTCAGAGAACAGTAAGCACTCATCCTGGTACCTAAAAGCAGGCAAGGATTAAAAAATAATATATGGTTTTGTTTGCTTGTGTATGCGTGAATGCATGTCCAATCCACACAATGTCCCTTGCTCTTTTACCCTGTCACTTTGTGTAGATTATACCACAGACAAAGCTGAAACATGGGTTCTAAAAATATTGACAATGACAACAGAACAAACCTGGAGTTGTTTCAGGGGAAGCAACAGTTGTGTGTATTTAAATAGTTTTGAACAGCTTAAAACCGAACAACGATGAATGAGGTGTGGAAAAGTACTCCTCCGAGTTTAGAGACATGAATATAGGCTTTGTGTGTTGATCGAGTTTTATGATATGCATCTCTATATATGTAGTTGGCTGGATTAATGCATATATTATACTGTGAGAAACAAAATTGAAAGGAAAAAATTAAAAATTTATTCAATAAATTATTATTATTAATAATTATTATAAAGTTTTAAAACTCTCAGTGGATAAATGCTCCCAAAATTCTCCCTGCTCATCGATAAACATTCACCCTCTGTGACAAGTTTCAAGGCAATTCTTCTCGCTACTCAAGTATCCACCCCTCTGATTACATGTGGTCTTAAATTGTTCGCACTTCTTGGTGATATCGTTGTATCGCCAGGCTGTAATTTGGGCCATCTTTCGACAACCTCCCGTAGGAGCAGTTGATTTGCAGAGGTTCGAAATTGGAACTTTACAAGCAAAAAATAATAATTACTTTAATTTTTTCAAATTACATTTAAAATCACAAATTTTAAAAAAAGGCTTATTGAAACTTGTCAAACATACTTGCTTCGCATATAACAAATATTACTACGGCGGTTGCAAAACTGATGAGGTAAATGAAGAAACGAAATTCCATATTGCTTTTGGGGAGTACTCGACCAGAAGTTGTACTTTGCCTGAGTGAAATACGAGAAGAATATTCGCTGAAGGAGCAGAGTTTATAGTTTATTTGCTTATAAACATGGAACGAGCTGACAAGTCTGACAATTCGCTTTAGCCCGAGTAGACGCCGGCATGCGTAAAAAGAAACTCGAATATAATACTGAAAATTCCATAAGATAAACTCGTTAATAACCAATCTTCAGACGCATAAGAAATTGCTAGCCTCTATTGTTTGGAAGAAATCAATCACACAAGTTGACGTGAATGCTGTTGTAAAATTTTAATTGACCCCATATAAAACTTATATATACTACCTCGTGTGACGATGAGCGGCTAATTTTTCTCAAAAGTAGTGTTGTGCAGAACTGCAGAGCATGAATTAGGAAATATTTATTACCATACCTTTAATTGATCGTTGTATATAATACATAAAAATCTATTTTTTAATTTTTTTAATTAATTAATTAAATGTAATTTTATGTATCCAAGCGTTTACTTTAAGTCAGATCCACTACAAACAATGCTGAAATCAATTTGAATGCTTAAGTAAAAATGCCTCCATGTTTACTAACTTGTGTCCTGTCAATCAAAATAAGGTTAACCACAATATTTACACAAAATTGGAATGTAACTAGAGAAGTTATCCTGTCGAAATAATTGGTTTGGAACATATCGACTTTCAAAATGGGGAAAGATTTCCAATAAGTTTGCACCAACTTTATGTTACCATTATTATCACTGTTGGCAATTTTGAATAAAATTCGCTTATTTCTGATAACCCCACAACTGGTCTTGAAAACACCCGACGGAAATCGGAAGAAGAAGAGTACCATTCCTCCAGACATGTTCCAAGTCATCAATAGCAAAATCATAAGTTTCATATCGGCCTCACGAGAAGCAGCAACAAGTGAGTAGGATGATACACTGAATATCAAAATTGAGCTGACGACACAACCCATATGACATGAATTTCGATGAATTGAATTGTAAATACAACATAAAATCTGGATTTCTCTGAATTGCTTAGCCATTCTGATAACATTTCGAGAATTCCAGCTACGTTGGGCATGAATGGCCCTCTTGAAAGACACCAACGCGGCTTTGAGTGCAAACGAGAATCCTGAAAAGTTGAGGATCACGGCGAGAGGAGAAATCATGTTAAGAACAGTGTTGCAAAGGTAATTAACCCAGAACACAAGAATCTTCCCAAGAATGCCACCCAACTCAACTCCGAGGAATTTAGAGAAAATATTTGAAATTGTTGCAGTATTTTGTGGCAACACACTAATTGGAAGGTCGTCGGAAAATGCTGAAAAGACGGCGACGAACAATGTAAATAAAGTTGCAAATATGCGAAACTGATGGGATGCAAAGAATAATGACTGACATTCCAGATCCTTTTTCCAGTAATTTTGTGCTGAAAGAAAAGTATTTCGAAAACACATTGAAATCATCTACATCGCTGAAGTGCACTGAAATCTACTAAAATTTGTATACCTTTTCCAGAAGTTAGATGTCTGTTTTCATGTTCCATCATTGAATTGAATAGATTGGATATGTCACGCTGGTTGCTTTTAAAAAACAAGAGGAACTTCGCGGAGAGAGCAAAAAATATGCTCCAGCAGAGTCGATAAGATTTTTCGAACATAGATGGGGATCGGTCTTGATGTACAATCATCCTCAGAAGGAAACCAATTGCTCCTCCTAAAAGGACAGTGAAATGTATTGTCCAGTAGCGAGCAAATTGATCCCTGTTTTGCATGTTGTAATATTGCTGTTGGGATCGCTCATTGCTCGACGCAACATGCTTGAGAATTTTAAAGGGTCCGACAAGTTTTAGGAAAGGCAGTCTAAATGATGTTTGGACCATGGGACGGAGTGGAGAAATCAAGTTTGTGCTAATAAACATTTTGAACGGACAATGGTAAAAAGTATACTGTTGTTATGTTCGCCCAAAATGAAACGAGGAAGTGAAAGCACGATGAGCGTTTAAAGCTGGAGAATTTTATAAACAATTGTTTTTTAGCATTTGTTCAGGCTGATCTACTTTCACTTAAGTGCCGAATGGAATTTCAACGATAAATGTACATTTGTTATTAGAATTCTATACGTTAAAGTCCACGAAATTATTGAGCAAAAGTTGAAACTTTCTTCCACCTTGAAGTCATATAAGACGCTTTCCAACTGGACAAAAATAAAGCAATATCAAAATTATTTTGTCGGTAAATTATTATTTAAAATTTGAGCGGTTTAGGCGATTCCTCCTATACTATTTTATGGATCAATGTTGTTATAAAATTTATAACTATTCAATATAAAAGGACAATAATGTTTATGACTTGTGATAGGTTTCCTTCGATTTTATTTGTAAACTTACAAAATACTAAGACCGTCCATGTAAGCTCGGAGTTTGACAGAAGCACTCTATTTTCACTGATTTTTGTCATAACGAAATACTTCTCTATACCTTCATGAGTGTTACTAACTTCTTACTTGCAACATTTTGTACGGGTAGAATTACTCAAAAGAATTAAGTTCTCCGATGACGGTAAATGGGATGTACGTATGCCATAACCATTCATGTATTTTAAGAGACATGATAACAGTTACCATACCGTAGTTACGCTTTATATTTTGAACATAGATATTTAAATTTAATCAATCCAAATAAAATTCCAGACATGTGGAGTTACTAAAAGACATAAACATGTAGGATCATATATCTTAACGCAAATGTTTTATCTGCCCTGACAAGAACTTTTATGTTGGAGTAAACAAATCGTTTTACAATAAATTAAAATTGAATGTCATGTCTACCAAAGTAAGGTTAACGATCATATCCACACAAAATTCGAACTACTGGAGACGTCAACCTGACGAAATAACTGGCTTGGAATACGTTGACTTTCAAAATGGGAAAATATTTCCAGCAACCTGGAAACAACTTCATATAATCAGCCCTGGAAATTTTCAAAAAAAAAATTCGCTTGCTAGATCAATAACCTCACAACTGAGGTATCGATATAATATAATCGAAGCAAATATAACGAATTGAAGAGTGCAGATTTTCAGACGAAAATGGACATCGAATATTCATTCAGTCTGAAAAGTAAATCGGAAAACAACTTGCGAAAGTATTTAAATATGTGCTTTAGTTTTCAGATAATTAAATGTGCAATCGCGGTAATGTTTCATGCAAAAATTATTGACGAGCTTTTTCCGAGAAAATAAATTAATAATATTCATTTTATTCCATTTCTAAGTTGCTAACAACCATTAGTCATTAGCGTGCTATTTTTCCTTTAAAAAAGCAAAATGTGTTAAAATATGAATGCTTTCATTATCCACTCTACGCAAACTTCTTTAGTTAATCTTAATCCAGTGTTCGATACTTAATTGTCACCAATTTCTCATTTTCCCCCAGTAGAGTGCTTTTGGCTAATTTCATTTCTGTCCGTCTGTCCTTATCTCCACACATCGAGCAAACATATAATTACGTGTGCATTAATGCAAGGGTTGTGTCGTGAGCTTTTCTGTGGCCTGGATTACACTGGAAACTGCATTGATAACTCCATACTCCATGTATATGTGTGTCGTGCCGATTTATAATATACTAATAATTAGAAAGTGAAACTTTAAGAGAACTTGCAAACTTCCAAGTCATTCATATACCCTGTGAACCCAGGGAGGGATATAGAGCAGACTCTGTATTATTCTTGCTGTTCCCATTCTCATTTCGTCGTTTGGTCTCATCTTCATTTACTGATTTGTCCTCATCCTCCTTCGCTGGTATGTTCCCATTTTCGCTTCCTGATATGTTCCCAATCCCTGAGTGATTCTTCCTGGTCACCTTAATGAGCTGAAACAAGAACATTCCAACAATGATCAAGGCAGCCAACCGTATCAATCCAGAAACGACGAGGGTTGGCCAGTTCTTCTGCACAATTCTCCAGATGAAATATGCAAGGAAGGCTGCTCCATTGTATCCTACGTATAGGATTACATGGAGCTTGGCATTCCTCGCAGTTCTTCCCTAAATCAAATGTTATACGAAACATTCTTAAAATTTGAAGTCATTTTGATCACAATTGCATGTAGTATAAAAATATTCGTTATACAACTGAGGCTGCATGAATCAACATGATTGCCAGATATAACTGGACAATTATGATGAAACAGTTAATCATAGCTTCAGAGTTGGCGCTGAGGGTCCATGAGTATCTATAGTGATACGTCCTATCTAGAAAATTGATTTGAAATGAAAATCAATGGGGAATTGGGTTAAATTGAATAATAAATATTACGAGAAAACAATTCTGAACTGTGGCTTACCTCCAAAAGTAGTTGCACCTCGCAAAGCAGAGAAGTTGTCTAACAATGCCAAACACGAGAATATCTACCAACAATGAAAAATAGTTAAAATTTTGACAATTTTAATTAAAAAATTTAACCATAATTTTACGTACTTACAGCATCACATTTTGCAACAATATATGCATACTCCCTAAAGCTCAGATTTGCCACGTCGTCAACCCCCATTACGATCATGCTATTGGTACGAAACTGTGAAAAGTGTAAATTCGAGAACTGAGTTATTCCAACAAAATAGCGATTCTCGTTTGAGCAAAATTATATTTTTTGCTGAACGATGAGCTTCCTTTCAGGCCTGGTGAAGTATTTTACCCTCGAAATATTTCAAGTGTCTCTCAAAAGCCAGCACATTTTGTTGTCAATAAGTGTCTCGTTATATTTACAACGACAACGACTAAAGCGCATTTAGCGCTTAGGACAAAGGAGTGAAAATCCAAATTCTGCACGCAATTGAATGTCAAAGCTTATTTGCGGAGTATACACTTACGTTATACTGTATATCGATTATGTTATATAAATCCAATTGCTCTAAATTTGATGAAAACGTATTTTTGAAGGTTTTATTACCACAATTCTTACTACACTGGATTGTGTCAGACTTGAAACTACTTGAACTTCCACCATGAGCTTTTCAATCAATAATTGTTTGGGCCATCGAACAAATATATAATCGGCTTGAAAAGGATTAAATTCCGCTGTCATTCCCCAATCTCGTTTCTCAAATCCATGCTTGGTTTATACTATTACAATTGATATATTGCATTTCATGCATGAAAATGTTTGAATTGAACTCAACAATTTTAGTTCCGGTTTATGATATGAATTTAAATAAATTGGATTGTGACACGCAACTTTGGACAAATAATATGCCATTTGAGTTGAGAGTATGTTATATATGCATACATGCAATCCATTGAATTCATGCACATTTTGCACTATTTCATAGTAAACAGTTGACACAAAGAATTTAGTTATTGCGCACAAGACGAACTTTCTGGTACACATTATGCTAGCATATAGCAGTTAGGCTTTGTTTATTATCGCTCAATTCTGATATATTTTCTACACCTAAAAACACCTTCATTCGCAACCGGTGAATGTGAAGAAAAAGCCTTGGTTGTTATTTGAACTGCTACTCTCGAAAGTAACCAGGATCAAATCCGGGCTGGCCAGCATCACAGATTCCATGTCACCACAAATCCTGCAATCGAAAGATTGCTTTGGTAATTTTTCCACGTTAAAATTCCATAACAAAAATATATACTCCATTAAATAACCTTTGTTTCAACTCCCATTTCCATGGTGACCTCGACGCAGCGTTGAAAACGTAGACGTTCAAGTAGTCGTTACAAGTGGTCCACTCCAATCCTAACTTCAAATAAATTACCTTCATTTCCCTCAGGGGATCATAGACATTATTCGACGGTGGAAAGACAAAGCTGGACAACTCCGTTGAAGTATACCATGCTCCAGTCGAAGGATACTTGAAGTAGGGCATTGTTGGTCCGAAAATGTAGGATTTTGAAGATGGAGAATCCAGCGGAATATTGCCGATGATGTAAAGAGCCGTGTAATGGAGAACAAATCCGGTAACATTTCCTGTTACAGCTCCAGAATGAAATGTGATCACTAAAAGAGTGCAGTTGTCCATTGTCGTTATTCCTGTGGCTGTGGTTCGCCATTGAAGAAAATATAAAGAAATAAAAATAATTTTTATAATGAAGCAAGATTATTTAGAAATGCCAAACTTACGGCACAAAATGATTTGCTGACGTGTTTCTCGCAAAACAAGACACTGTCACTTGAGCTGGATCCGTGTCAGGTTTAAATCCGAGGTAAAGTGCCTCAACATTGTAACCAGTTGCCCTTGGAGCTTTAACTGTCCAAACGCATCTCTCTCTGGAGCCAATCGGTGTAAAAGGTTTGTAGTAGATGCCTCCTGTTTCACATTCGTACACATCGCCGCACGTCTTTGAGGATTTCGGGTGAGGCACTTGGGACTCAAGTTGGGATGAGGATGGTGACAAGTTTCGAGATCTGAATAGAGGTTTTGTGTGTTTAGTCTTGATGGAAGAAGCTTCTATCGACTTCACACAATTGAAGCTACAAAGGAAGACAAGCATAAGAAATACTAGTGGGATTGACCATGACCTTTCTATGGCCACCATTGTTAAAGATATAAGTATGTATGGTTCTGGAGTAGCTCAAAGTAAAAAATGGAAGTCGAATATGAAAATGGATTGGTCACAGATCTCAGGATGAGGATATTTAAAGGGTATGGTGCTGACTCACAGTGAATCAATTTTGATAATTTATATAAAGGCAATTGCATCAGATGTGGGTGTTCGATAGTCCTAATTAGCAACTGCCAAATAAATCCGCAACCACAACCATTCTTCGCTGGCTCAGGTGTTCTCATTTCGAACACATCAACCTCAAAGACATATTAGTCGTGAATATTAGGTTGAAATGAAATGATGTAACAATCTTGTTTGCGTTCATTGTTATTAAGATTTATTGCACAAACATTAATTGAAAATGAAGTGTAACCGCAGTGTGAGTCTAGTCACCGCAAATGTGAAATTCTTTTGGGTTATTTAGCTTCGCACAATAATTATCCTTACACCTTGGGTTAATTTGATTTTAAAATGTTAGGAATGGTCTAGGTTGTCAAAAGTAACTGCTGGCGGAATTAAACAGCCGGATCTTTCCAACTGGATGACTTCATCTGGTTCGATTTCTCCAGAAATTTCCATGTTGCCCTTTGGCAATTCAAGGTCACCACTGGCATATTATAGTAATCGTTACCTACTCAATGGGGAATTAATACGTAAACGAAAAACCACGGAGTGTATATATTACCTGCACCATGAACTTGTCTGTACAGACAAGAATCTTCAAATACATTTTCACAGGTTTTTAATGTTAAAACTTGTAAATGAATTAATATAATACATACCAGCTATCAATAATTGACACCCGAGGCATCCTTTTCAAAATGTTTTTGAAGGACATTGACAAAGTTAGACTCATGAAGTGAAAGTGAAACAAGATTATACTTTTAATCTGTGTGTCCGATGTAGGTACTTATAGCTACGTATCTCCATAAAAGAGGGCAATCATGAATAAACGAATGGTAAACTTCAAAATTAATTAGTGTGTGCTTCTTGATTACTGTATCAGATATAAGTATGTTTAGATGTTGTTACGATTTTTAGTAGTTGTCCAAGGCTGAAAGTCGTTCACGTGAACACTTGTCTTATTTTTACTTCCTGAAATATTCCGAATCCCGGAGGGACCTTTCCTGGTCGCCTGAATAATCTGATATAAATACATTCCAACAATGATCACGGATGCCAACCGCATCAACCCAAAAATAACGAAGCTTGTCCACTTCTTGTCCACAATTCGCCAAATCAAGTATACAACGAGGGCTGGTACATTGCAGCCGACGTATGGAATGACGCGAGATTTCACATTCTTCGCAGATCTTCCCTGCAAGTAAAATATTATGTAAGAAACAATTTTAAAACATAAAGCAATTTTGAGAAAATTTAAATAGTTTTTAAAAGAAATATTCTTTACAACTGATGCTCCATGAAAGAGCAAGATAGCAAGATATAACTGGACAACTGTGATGATACTGTCAGCAATGCTGGAAAACCAAGTGTAATCCATGATGATTTCTGGCCGATTCATTACTAAAATTTCAAATAAAGGTAATTTTCAGTAAATTTTCAACAAAACAAAACTGATTAGATTTTTACTTTGACTCACGTTTATATTGGTAGTTCATTGCGAAGCCCAAACACGAGAATACCTACCAACAAGGGAAAGTTGTTTTAATTTTAACAATTTTAATATAAAGTACCGAAGGCAGCTTAATATTATTATCAGAAACTTACAGCATCGCAAATTGCAACAATCTGTGCATGCACTCTAAAGCTCAGCTTATCCACGTCATCAACAGCCATTTTGATGTTCTTATGAGTGCTGATACAGGATACGTGTACACCAACTGTGGAAGGTGATAACTTGAGAATTGAGATTTTAAAATACAGTAGCGCTTTCGTTTATGTAGAAATTTTATTTCATGTGTCTTTCAACCTACACGGACTTGAGGTTTTTAAACTTGGCCAGAGAGCAGTGAAAATCTGAATTTTGCACCTGGAGCGACATACAATTCAGAACACAAATGCGCCACTCTCTTTAATCGTTGCCGATATCGATATCGACAATCCATTTGCTCAAATCTTGGTAAATTCATCATACACGTGTGTATTGCATGTTGAATGTTTTTGATCTGTAATTATTACTTTGAAATAAGAAGTTTTGACAAGTGGTGAAATGTATCCATATGTCATTAACTCGGAACCGACAAGTTTTTGTGACGTCGTTAACTTAATCATAGACTATGCAAATATGTCTTTAGTTGGCAGAAGTTTTAAGGCAATATACATCGCATGTTCACGTTTAGCATTAACTAATCTTAAGTTACATATAGAACATAGATTCTCATATCACTCTGTTTGCATTTCGATAAACCGGATGTATTTTTTGCAAGGGCAAATTTAATTGTCTCCACATGGATATGAGTATACTAGCCTGTCCTGTCAATCAAAATAAGATTAACAATCATGTTAACACAAAATTCCAAAATTACCAGCGAAGTTAATCTATCGAAATAGTTGCTCTGGAAAATGTGAACTTTTAAAATGGGAAATGACTTCCAGTAACGTCTTAGCAATTTTATGCCATCACAATTTTTCGCGACAATTTTCCGAAAAACTCGTTTGCTCCTGATAACCTCAGAACAGGTTTTGAAAACACATGACGGAAACCTGAAGAAGAAGAGCACCATTCCGGTCGATATACTGCAGATGATCAACAACAAAATCACTAGTTTCGTGTCAGCATCCCGAGAATCAGCAACGAGTGAATAGGATGACACACAGAATATCATACTCGCACAGAAGACACAAGCCACATTACATGAGCTTCTATGAATTGAATTGTAAAAACAGCATAAAATCTGGATTTCTCTAAAGTATTCGGCCACCTTGAAGACCTCTCCAGAATTCCAGCGACTTTGGGCGTGAATTGTCATTTTGAAAGTGACCAATGCAACGTTCAGAGCAAACGAGAATCCTGAAAAGTTGAGAAGCACGGCGATGGTAGAAATCAAGCAAAAGATTTCGTTGCAAATGTAATTCAGGCAGAATACGAGAATTTTTCCAAGCACGCAACCTATTTCAAGTCCGAAAAATGTAGATAAGAATATGGAAATTGTTGCGGTGCTTTGGGGAACCACGTTAATTGGAAGATTGTCGGAAAAGGCTGACACGAGCGAGGCAACTAGCGTAAATACACCGGTGAATACTCGATAGGCATGTGAAGCACTGCGAAGTAGCTGACACTCCAGATTATTTTTCCAGTAATTTCCCTCTGGAAAAATTCAAAATGATTCTGAAAACTGTATGACAAGAAATGAACTATGCATTTATATATACCTTTTGCAGAAAGGTGTCTTTTCTCATGTTCCATCATTGAGTTGAATAGGTTGGATATCCCACCCTGATTGCTTCGGAAAAACCAGGCGTATTTCGCAGTGATGATATAAATTATGCTCCAGCAAAGTCGGTATGTAGTTTCGAACACGGTTGAGGGTCTCTCTTGTGGTATTATCATTCTGAGGAGGAGACCCATCCCTGCACTCAAAAGAATAGCGAAATGGATTACCCAATAGCGTGTAAACGATTCGCTGCTTCTCATTATGTATTCTTGACTGAAACCGGAGAACGACTTTACAATATGGAATGGTGGAGACAACTTCAAAAACTTTAGAGAAGTTGATGTTTTTAATATTCCAAGAAGTGGAGATATTAAGTTTGTACTAATAAACATCTTCAACAGCAGCAGAAGTTATTGATGTTACGATTTTAAAAAGGAAATCACAATTATTATACGTTGGCCAACTTCCTGGCAAAAGCGAACACGTTATACGTATGACCTGTCCACATGCACAATAGCACCAATACAAGCTAAAAATTGTCAAAAATTAAGAAGTTTATAAAGTCATAAAACCATTTGGCTGAAATCACCAAATCATTTATGCAAAAGCGAATAAAATCGACATCGCCTATAAACCTGCACTACACGTTTATCAATGCGATGGTGATTTTATCCATTTAAATGTTTTAAATGCTTAGATTCCATCAATTTTAGATAAACTTTTATATCGGCAATGCATTGTTTGTTAGTTGAGAGCTCTGTGGCAATTATATATCACCATCCGATATTTTACCTAAAATCGAAACCAACCACGTTGACAGACTTTGGCCGTGAAAAAATGTAAAAATGTATTTGCTTTAGGATAGTATGTATCTAGGGAGGGATATATGTCCCTTTACATTTCTATTTGTAATGTACAACAACTGTAAACCTTGTTGAAACATTCATCACTCCGAATGTCGATTGAAGTCACCTTGAGAAGACGAGCTTGTTTGTGAATACATAGTTGGGGTGTCTGTTTGCATGCAAAATTGTTAACAAGGTAAATGGAGGAGAAATTGTGTCACATACCATTTGTGTCAGTTGTTTCTTTATAATCCGGACACTTAATTCCATTAAATTTGTTTGGCTTGATAATTCGTAGGTATTGTTAAGGGGTGTCACTACGGTCACTTTTAACCCCCGATTTCAAATTTACATATATTTTTGGGGTCAAATATTGGAAAAGAGTCTTTTTAGAACTCGGGTTCTTCTAATGTATTGAACCTGAAATTGAGCATACACGCAAACCAATCATACCAAAATTATGGAGGTTATAGATTTCCCAAATCTTGCCTTTCACGGAAATTCCGTTACGGAAGTCATATACCAAAATTCCATTGCAATTTCCAAGTCTAGTCGAAATTTAGTAGAATGTCAATAACTCCTGTGAAAGCTAAAATTTTGGCAGTGGAATTAAGTTCCCGTATTTTGAAACAACAACATAATCACTTTTATGTTACAACTATAACCGGAACCTAACCGTAGGTGGCTGGGAGTGGTGAAGCTAACCATGGCGGGCCCTTTTTGGGTATTTTTTAAATTCAAGAAATTGCAGATAGACGGTAAATATCAGAAAGTAAGCTGCTTGATTCGATTTGTTTCATTTGGAGAAAGCATAATTTATCTGGGAGTAAGTAAAACGTCTCGATTTAACCAATCCATAATAACATCAAACGTCCCAAGCGAAAAGAAACGCATGGAGAAAGTTCCAATTAAATGGGAAAAGTCACAATCAAATGGAGAATGTCCGAAACAAACGAAGAATCAAAGACGTAATCAAACCGAAAAGCCCTAGACAAATGGATAAACACGCTGAAAGTCATAAACACACGGTAAAAGCCATAAACGAGTGGTGAAAGTTCCAAATAAATGGAGAAAGTCCCAGTCCCAGACAAATGTATTCCACATTTGGTAAGATGGCCAAAGCATTAACATTGGCGTTTAAAAGTGTTCTTAAATTAATATAAACCATTATTAGTGTTCAATATTGCAATATTTCACGATTGCACCATATTAATTGTATTAATAGTGCCGGGTTCTAAAATTTCCACCAGAGCCGGGCTAGGCGTCGGTTAGGCTCAGAGAGTGTAGATATAAAGCATTAAACAAGTTGTTATGATTCAAGCTTGTCAATCGATTCGGATGAAACAGTTTTTTAGCGTGCATTGTTTATAAGCTTGATATTCATGCTGCTTTGTTGCAATAAAAATAAATATGATTATAGCATATCTGGTGAAGCATTACCATTGATTCAGATCGTATTTTAATCAGTCATACACTTTCCCAAACTCAACTAAGCTTTTGTAGTATCGTGTTAACATACCATACCGTTCTATGTACCACACCATACCATACTGGACAGACGCTGATCCGACCATTCAGTGCACTTGCTTTAGAGCTTCGCTAGCTCAAGTAATAAATAAATAATGTTTTGAGTGGATGATCAATCTACCCTAAATTAATTATAGGATGGGAATTTCCACAAATCAATTCGTCAAAGTCAAATGCAACCTAACAAACTGAAGCCTCGTCACCTCTTCTGCAACCTAACACGCAATTAACGCAGAAGACTCGCCTCTTTGAACGATTACAAGCTATGCTGTGCCGGTAATTAATGCAAAAATCACTTTACTCAAGTCACATGTAAAGCACTTCAACATTGTAACCGTTGCCTTTATTGCAGTCCATATCTCAGGTGCTTGTCGCAAAACACCATACAATTTAATGGTTGGATCTAACTCGTGTTCCAATGCAAAACTATTAGCAGCGATGAAATTTGTATTTTCAAAGTGGAAATTCGAAAGTCATTCGGATACCTTTGACCATTTCCTGTAACTTTGTTGACAAATGACAAAATGTTGTCAAATTGAGGGAATCGGAAAACCTTCCGAATTGCTCACCTTGTTTGGAAGAACCACACCTCTGACCATTTTTAATTTTGGAGCAAAATAACATTATTCTGCTTGGTAGAAATTTGTAAAAAAATATTAAGGAAATGTGTATGTATTTTTATTAGCTTATTTTACATTTAGTAATAACACAGCGAATTCTTATTTCGAGCCATTAGGAATTTTTCCACTCTCATACTTTATATTTTAGTAACGTATATAACATATATAACGTTTATAATAAATCGACACTGAAAATGTTGCCCGAATCCGATTCTTATAGAATTAAACTTCGTTTACTACTTTCGTTAAGCAACATTCAACTTCCTAAAACGTGATAAAAATTGCCGTGTGTGATGTGTCTTTTTTAGGCTTGAATATGACTTGAACCAGCGGAATTGTCCGAATGGATTTGTATGACACCTTTTTATTTTGAATTCAATAAAACATCCCAAATCTCTGACAAGTATAATATTCATAGTTTAGCTAAATTTGTTCAAATGTCAGGCTTTAATGTCGAATGTCGCTGTAGTGTTATTCATAAAATTGATAAAATGAGTAATACGACACATATTTGCCAAACATCATAATGCTTGCCAAAAAAAAGTTGACGGCTGACTGAGCGGACATGTATCTTCCAATCTAGTTCGAAATAATTAATGTTTCGACCGTTATTCCATTTGCAAACCAAGAAAATGTCAACAATATCACTTTGTGTGACAATACCAAGTTAAAGTATTCTGAATTTTCCATAATAATTGGATACTGAATATAAGTTATTGATCCGATTATCGAAATATGAAAGTTGGTACTGACTACTGACACAATTTGGGAGAATTTATTCTCGTAGCATAGAAATCGTTTGAAAAATCCTTATAACTGGCGCTGGGAAGTCACCTCTCAAATGTCAAATGAACACGAGTGCAAGAGTAGAAAAATTAAAGTGAACAAGTTGCAGGGAACACGTACATTTTACTTACCGAAGATATGCTACAAAAACTCGAATGTAATTCGCACAACGGATGAAGCTATTCTGACATATTTTAAATGGAATAAGCTATTATAAACATTGACGTAGTTCAAATTTCCAAACCTGGTAATTTATTACTTTAGACGAAGCATTTTATTCGTACTGAATAATATTTTAAGCAATACACAAGAGTAACGCGCATGCATTTTACAATGCTAACTTTTTTTTACATTTTAGCACATTGTACATTCAATTTTAAATTGTGATATGAATTATTGTTCATCCTCTCTAGTAAGTCAGGTTAGTCAGGTACAATGATATATCAGTCGAAACTGAAACTTGTCTACATGTCTACACTTTAAAAACCGATAACTTTTATAGATGCAACTTGAACCATGTTAGATGACGGACATGATGGACTATAAAACTAATTTTAAAGTTTTAAAGATTGACTTTCGGCCACACGCACTCGCCATCAAACTTATGCTATTCTAAAATACCTTCGTCGTTGTCCTCAAGCCCATATCCATTCAAATGAATATTCTTTTAGTTTTCATTCGTTGAATTGAAACCTTTTAAAGATTAGATTAGTGCTTATTAGTATGAGTGCATGAGTACTGGGTGAAAATATGACATACTTCAATGCAGCATCTATATCCAGTAAATTGGTCGCTATACACTATAATTCAGTATGGGGCCAATTGAGAGAAATAAATGGATTTGGGTCTTATAGAATACATATATTTTAGGATATATTAACCGCACATTTCATTTCTCTTATTATTCAAGCGACAGAAGCAGATTAACTGCCATCCCGGATGCAAAATTGACCGAGTTCAGCGGGGTGTCCCTCTCCAGAAAGTTGATCGAACCGAATTTGATCTTGATGGGGGCACAACTTCGGAAAAATCTCCGCTCCCAACGCGCATTCCTGTTCCCGTGCCATCCCGAGTACGCATCCCAGCTTTTCAGCTGATGGATTTTCTCAATAGAGTCCGTGTAGACCGTGCTCATTCCACCAAGGACCACACTCAACAAGCATAATGAGTTGATCATGGAGATTCCACAAATGATGAAGAGAATCGCAAATTCCTCTCGAAAGGGCAATGTGACGATAGCCACCAATCCGAGAGCGTATCCCCCAACTGAGATGGAGGAAGTGCTTGTGAGCATCCCTTTTTGCTGGATTTCATTTGCCAAAATCCCCAAAACCTGGTTGTATCTGTAGATCACGGCTAACCTCACAGGGGCCATTGTATTGACAGTCCAAAGCTTGTAGAAACTAATTATTTTTTAATGACACAAAGTAGGTTCATGCAGTAATATAAAATCGTTAAAAGCCAGAGAAAAAATACTTACGTGCGGAGATGATTCCGGAGCGTCATCACTCCCAAAGTATGAATCCCAGCTACAATAAATATCTGCACAATTGCTGATAGGAGATACGCCCACTGGTCTACAAGCAAGAGTCCAATTTTGAAGAGTACGTTAAAGAATTTGTTATATGACAATGTTGCAGTTGTGCGACATTCCGCCAAAAGCCAAAATCCAACAAGGTTAGGTCTGCAAGGATCCAAAAAGTAGAATCCAAATAGGAATCCTCCGCAAGCGATAACCGAAAAGAATAGTTGATGCGCAAAGAGGACGTTTAGCTTTTCGATTTTGGAAAGTGGCCATTTCTGATATTTTTCCCGAATGTGGGATGAAAATCGAAGGATTCCATTGATCAGTTTAACAATATCCTCTTCTTTGCTTTGACAAATTATTAGATTGATACCGAGCATGTTTCTCCCTGCAAGAATGAAGTAGTTGAACATATGTTTTCCCAAGATGTCTACCACGTTTTTGGACTCAAAATCGGAAAATATGGCCATTTGAAGAAAGACAATTGCCGTGTGCATCACAAACAAGTATAGCTGTGTTTGGAGAAACTTTCTCTCAACGAGGACCAATTTTTGCTCTTTCTTGTTCCACTTAAAGGGAACACTTCCCAGCTTATCTGCAACGCGGCAGATGCGCTGAAAAAGTTTTATGTTTTGGGTAAGCATTGTGTAAAATTACAGATGTTTAGCAATAGTGTATTTGCACGAATACTTTTTTGAGAAGAATTTTCAATAGTTTGAAATTTGTTGCTCTTATAACTTTTGTTTGAAACAAAAGAAGTCACTGGCAAGGAAGCGGACTGGCACATACATTATAAACTCGGCTTTTCCTTTTTATCATAAAATATTCTCGAAGCTAAACACAAGTAAACGGAGTCTTGTTAATAGTTCTTCCTACGAATTTTAGTAGAATATAAAAAATTAACCTTCAAGACGGCCCTGATACATAGATAGCTCATTCTCCACTGTGACGGTCACTAACTGAAATATACGAAGTAACTGCGCGCTAAACGGCTCCATGCCTAGTGACAGGTTTAATATCAAATATGGAGTGTGCCAAATACTAAAAAGCAAAGTACAAGCGAAATAATTATTTTTTAAATGTGATTCTCTTATGTGTCATTAAATACTAAATCTGATCATTCTATTACACCTCACGTATTTATGGTGAATTTAATTCGCGAATGGTACAGTGCCAAAAAGCTGGGTTTTAGTCGAGTTTCTTTCCTAAAAGAATTTAATATGTTCTACTCGTGAGTGACAGCTTAAATTAAAGACTTCTGTAAACCAACCACCTATGAATTATTCCGCAAAACGTTAAAGGGATAAAATAAACCTTGCAACCCTATAATTAAGTATCTGTCGATTTCGTATAAAAATTTAAAATCTACGGATCAAAATTAGTTTGTAAAAAGTAGTATGAATTTAATTTAAATTAGATAATTAAATTATCGTACCTAAGGTTTTCCTGAAATTCGAAATAGTTTTCAACTTAGGTCGGTTCGTACAATTTTCATAATACACCGGACATGAGATTCCTTATGGAAAAAATTCCAACAACTGAGATATCCTTAAGCCACTACCGGAAACGGACTTTAAAATTTCCTATCCATTTGAAAGTTATGGTGGGTACATAATTTTCAATCGGACGGACGGCCTAACGGACAGACATCATGAATCTATTAAGCATCGGTAGGTACGTAATAACAGCAAAATTAAGTAAAAATGACATCCTACTTTTCCATTAATTATTTTAATAATATATCTAACACAAGGATCATAAACCATACATCTCCATGTGTTCCTGAAAACGGCAGTGAAAATAGCAAAATATTTTGTAAGAAAATTCAATAATTATTTCATTTTATTACTTTGCTTTCTATATGTAATTAAATTCCGAAAATTAATAATTTAGTTTGTCCCTTTAGTTCTTGATATAATTCTTGTAAGTATTCCCTGTCGACGACGCCTTCAATTCTCACAACAAACAAGGTAGGAATGAGCCAAGCAAACGTTACAAGAAAATTCAGATTTCATCCGACATGACGGCTCAGCCTCATCGATTCTTATGCCATTTTTACTTCCCCACATATTGGAAATCGAAAACGAAGTTCCTAGACTACGTAATTCACGTATAGTACCCATCTGATAAGAAGGCGCTGTCCATGTTATTAAACACTTCATGAAATTTATAAAATATTCATATTTTAGGGAATTTCATGTGCACCATAATAATACGATACGAATACTAAATTCCCTCTCACTCGTCGCATACAAGTAGCTTTTTTGCTACTCCATTTCGGATTCTAGCAGATCTGTCAGCTATTGGTAGCTCCATAATTCTTGCAACCAAGTGACTTCCGCGTGCGATTTGCAGATATACTTAATGACAAATAGCTCGTTTTTCGTATGACATTTGTAGCAGGGAAAAGGAATAACGATACGTGGTTCGCCAGCTATACGTGTTCAGTATGAGTTGATGACGAAATTTGCGAGACTTTATTGTTATTATTATGGCATTGAAATAGGTTTGGAAAAATAAATTACAAGGCGGAAGTCAGCTCAAAAGATTAATCAGCACTCGAGTAATAATTGATTACAAGAGGAGTGCAGTTAAAGTGAAAGTTGCAGGGCTATATATTTCAAATACATGATTTAATGACCCAAGGTATGCTAAAACAAGTCAAATTGGTAGTGTAATTCTAACGACGGCACGAAGCTATGCTGATGTTTTAAATTGAATAGGCTATTAAATATTGAAGCATGTTCAAATTTCAAAATGAGTTATGTTATTTTATTACTTCTTAGCTGAAGCATTTTAATCGGACTGAATTACATTTTTAGGTAAAATATTAATATAGCCACACAAGTACATTTTACAATGCTAAATACAATCGACTTAAAAATGTGCTATAGATTATTTTCCAAACTGTATATTGGGTCGTGCACAATAATATATTAATATGTGAGTAGAAGTAAAATTTACTGCTACTATAATTCAATATGGGGCAATGTGTGAGACAAGTATGGATATCGTTTTCGAGCACAATATACTCAGGATATATTAACCGCGCATGGCATATTTCTCTCATTGAAGGGACAAAAGAAGATTAACTGCCATCGCAGATGCAAAATTGACCGAGTTCAACGGGGTGTCCCTTTCCAGAAAGTTGATCGAGCCGAATTTGATCTTGATGGGAGCACAACTCCTCAAGAATCTCCGTTCCCAGTTAGCAGTCCCATTATTTGCATACCGTTTTCTCGAGTACCACTTCGAGTATGCAGCCCATCTTTTCAGCCTACTAATTATCTGAATAGACTCGCTGAAGACAGTGCTCATTCCTCCCAACACCACACTCAACAGCAATATTGAATTTACCATGGTAATTCCACAAATAATTAAGAGGAAGGCAAGTTCCTTTCGAAAGGGTAATTTGACGATTACTACCAATCCAAGAGCCCATCCAAACACGGAAGTGAGAGAAATACTGGTCAGCATGCCTTTCTGTTGGATTGCATTCGTCAAATTCCCCAAAACCTGGATGTGTCGGTAAACAATGGACAATTTCACATTTGACATTCCATTATGGGCCCAAAGTCTTTCAAACCTAAGAAATTATTATTAGTTATTTCCATCACATATTCAGGTATGTGGTTGTTAGAATTAAATTCTTTCGCAATATTGATTTTCTTACTTGCGCAGTTGACCTTTTAAACTTAACACACACAAAGTGTGGATTCCGCAGGCGATAAATATCTCGACAGTTGCAGAGAAATGCCACGCCCAAAAGTCGACCAGCAACAGCCCTATTTTGAGGAGTGTATCAGACAATGGCACATCCATTATTGCAGGGCATCTGCACTCCTCCAAAAGCCAGAATCCTACCAAGTTTGGCCTGCAAGGGCTGATAAAGTAGAATCCCAACAGGCATCCCCCTACCACGATAAGCGATGCGAATACTTGTTGCGAGAATAGCAGATTTAACATTTCAATTTTTGATTGTGACTTTCTCCTAAACTTTCCCTCGTCATAGCTTTGAAATTGAAGGATTCCATTGACAAATTGAATCATCTCGTCTCCTTTGCTTTGACAAAGTATGACGTTCACACCCAGGAAGCTTCTCGCTGCCAGAATGAAATAATTGAACAAGTGTCTGCCGACGAGATCAGCCACGGTTTGGGACTCAAACTCAGAATAAATGGCCATTTGAAGAGAGACGAGAGCCGTGTGGATGACATACAAGTATAACTGAGCTTTGAGATACTGCCTCTCAACAATGACCAGTTTTTGCTCAGCTTGGTCCCATTTAAAGGGAACGCTGCCCTGCATGTCTGCAACTCGGCAGATGAGACGAAAAAGTTTTAGATTTTGGAGGAGCATTTTGTTACAGCGATTTCACAAGAATAATGTAAGTACACATCTCTTTCCTCAATGTAGTACGATGGCGTAGTTGCAGGAATTCATCTTTGACAAGTTTTCAGTTGGTTGAAATTTGTTACCCTTATTTTTTATTTTTTATAAATCCATATTCAAACTGCTTTGTTACAGGCGAGTACGAAGACTGGCACATATATATATTATAAACCCGGCGATTGTGTTTGTTATATTTGTTAAATGTTATACATATACCAGCATGCCACAGCCAGAACGGTCGATTTTTGTGAAGAAATCTTACCTTAGAAATAAAATTTGTTATTTTCTGCTCCCTGCAGCATAAACCATTGAGAATTTTCATAAACCAACCATGAATTATTCCGACCGATTAAAACATTTGCTGAGACGTAGTAAAAGTAAAATAACATAAACATGCATAATAATAAAAATTAAAAGGAAAATCAAGGGAAAATTAAATTAATCCTATAGACTTTTTCCTATAGTTTCATGTCAACTCCATCACCACAAACCGTACTAATCAGTGCTTACATATATATATATAGATGTACGATGATTTTCTCCGTATGAGACTTCGATAGCACAATTTAAACAAAGTGTCAGAGATAATGCCAAAGTTGTAG
>JAQFZW010001156.1:0-32131 GCA_034687055.1 Heteromurus nitidus
GCTGAATAGCTCCCGAATCATTTTGTGGTCATTAATTAAAATTGCACTGAAAATACAACAAAACTTAATTAAAACATTTCGTAATTATTGTACAGCTGTAATATCCATTTCCTTTACAGTTCTCGGCCCATGTAGATCCGATAAATGGGTCCGTATATTTTCGTCCACTTTTTAAGAGCATCAAATGGTTTTGTCATTGACAAAACATTTCCAAAGAACGGTAACGCGAAGGGACCTGGAGGAATCCTTTTATTTCAAGGGTCAAACTCGTCCTTGAAAAGTAGGAGAAGTAAAATAACTATACAAATGATGAAAACCCACATTTTTGTCAACTTTGTCCGATAAAAATGTGTGCTCAGCTCAACTACGCTTCAGACATCAACTGGAAGACTGCAAATATTTTCATCTTTTTGCACAAGATATCACAGTTCTTTCCTGAACACAATTCTGCAAATAAATGATCATATTCGTTTGAAGCAAATCAAGAGAACATTTCTGAAGGAAAGAGCACGCGTAAACCGGTTTCGGGATCTTGTAGCATAGTTTACCATTTTATTGGTAAGATTACCTGGACCAAACTTTTTTAAATTAAGCTTGATTTCAACAAATTGAGCGTTTGGTCATCGGAATCTCCACACAAGGACAAAAGAAAAGTTTGTATTATCCAGCGAGAAATTATGACAGAATAGTCCGTATCGTATTTATGTGTTACAAGTGTATGAGTAATATGAATGTTACTTATAAGTGTCTCTGGTTACAAAAAAAAACTTCTCTACAACTTGATTTCTCGCTTACGACGAATCCACCGGATTTTTTTTGTCCTTCACCTAAACTTTCTGCAACAAATGTTATAGTTTATGGAGAATTTCTGCTTGCTTCGTGATGAATTCGTCATAGGCCCAAACGTGTAAAGATCCCTGAGCACTCGCCCTTGCTTTTGACTTTGATAAAAATTGCATCATACAAAACTCTGACTCTACTCGGCCAAATCCACTGTTGCTCTTTGCCTGCAAGCTTTCCAACAGGAGTTTATATATGCAACGAGGACAAAATTGAAAACTAGTTGGACTAGTGCTTCTTATTTTGCTATTTTAGTGCACATGCAGAGCCACCTGTGCAATGCTCCGTTTCATCCCGTTCAACTTCCAGAAATATGACGACGACGAGGATGTGAATTGCATTCTGTCCGTGACTGCACTTGAGGATTGGCGATTGGGCGACGAGAGACCTCCGTATTCTTGCGAGTGTGAGAGACGTCAGAAGGCAGAGAACTCTACTCAATAAAGTTTCAAATTGCCCCACGAAGTCTTCACTCCTCAGTTCATCCAGTCTTTCCTCCAACTGCTCCACAATTCTTGTGGATATCTCATGGAGGAGATAATGATTCTTGTGCAAATCGCTTCCGTTGTGCTATCAAAAAGGCCCTGTAACTCCATTTGTTCCTCAAACCATTCAAAGTCAGAGCCCATCATACGGTCAATTTGATCCTGGGCTAGTGAAACAAAATACACAACTTTCCGAACATTGCATGAGCTTCCACATTCACTTTCCTCTGGCCTTGTGGCAGTACAGACCCAAAGAGATTCTTCATTTGATGGATCACTGGAAACGAGAAAGCCGAATTCGCACTTGAATCACCGTATTGCTGACAGGAAAGTCCCTAACTCGGTTGGCGGAATCTCGAGCATTTGCAAATAAAATGACCTATTGACTCCATGCAGACTTGACGTTTCAACGTGCCAAAGAATATGTTTCGAGTGCTGTAAGGAATCGTAATGATCTCCCCCTTTTTTTATCGGGATTGAAGTATACACCTGGATATGGGATGAGACTGTTGACAACGCTGAGGAATGTCTTTTTCCATTTTTCCATTTCTGTTTCAGGCCTTTTTTGGATGGCTTTGGTGCATCGAGGAGTGACATTTCAATTGTCCAGGAGCAGTTTGGAGCACAGGAATGAGCGAATAAACTGGCTGTTTGGAACATCCATCGATCAATTTTGATCAATCAATGTGAATAAACATTTTATTTTTCATGGGTGAAGCTAAATAAGGTCATCTCGACAAAGGTTATTTGTATTTAATTACCTTTTTGTCATACTGTTGTTGGCACAAAGCGCATTTACATTCAACGTGCCAACAACTCTATGCAGCATTCTTTTATCGTCGATATATACGACAAACGATGTTTTCGCTCAGTTTTTCTCGAACTTGTCCAATTTCTAAGATACTGAGTGAAATACTCGAGGTTCCCAAGCACGATTTCATCAGCTCTCACGCAATTGTCTTTCGTATGTCGAGTCTCCGTGTGGTGCTCCAACTTCTCGAGGAAATTCCAAAGTGTGGGCTCCCTCTTCAGACGAAGAAGGACTCGGAGTAACATCACAGACTTGTACATTAGCCATTCGTTTGGGGGGATGGATACACAATGTTGTGATTAGTTTAAAGAATTGACATTCATTTTGAGAATGAATGGATGCCTGAAATAAACGTTCAATTTTCAGTGAAAAAAACTTTCTGAATTAACAGTTGGGAAAGATGTGCTTTAAATAGATAGTGCTTACCCGCTCACATGACTTATCACAGACTGGCCAGGCACACTTATAACAAGTGTGCACTTTGTTTCTGGTACTCGTATTTGCTAAAGAGACTTCGTCATTCTCCTCATCATTGTCGCATGGATAAAGTTGTTTGTAACAAGCTAAGCAGAAGAAGTACACACGTCTTGGTGTCCGCTTTTACATCTTTGTCGTCGATTGGTGTACATGTCAATGGGCTTTCTGCTAGTACCAGCGTTTTAGCGTCAATATCTTCCTTCGCCACAAGGTTTCGCCCGAAGTCATTGGATGATTTGATTTCAAAATAAAGTGAGTGTACTTCATCACTGTCCTCCCCACCGTCATCCCCAGCATCACTTGAACTCAATGAGCTCATCAAGGCTTTTGTTCAATGAATTGAATATTTTTATCAACAATTGAAAAGAAGGGTTTGTTCGCCGAACAAGGAGGGCAGGTATTCCTTTAATTTCTCTACGAAAGTGACATTTCATTAGGTGACCTGCAGAAAGCTCCGAAGTTGTTTTCAACATTATTCAAGTTACGAAAATTTATGACATTCCAGAAATGGGGCCAAAGATGAAGGAAACTTTGCTCTCGAAACCAAATGAAGGTCTCAGATGGAGATTTGCCCCAGCCTATTATTTTTCGCTAGAGAAGTTGAATCTTGTGAGGAACTTACCCGAGTAACAAATTCGTAAGTTCATGCAAAAACACTGAACAAGATTCGGAATTCTAAAGCTGTATGTAGTGTTACAGGCGCTTTTGGTTAGTCTGCTGTGCACATTGCGGACAAATACTTTTTGTCACCGATTTAGCCAAATTTGGTATCAAAATGACCGCAACAGTGCCCTGATGACGAATCCAATATTAGAATTTACTTTGGTGTCTCCGGTTTCGAGTTTCGGCGCGAAGAGGTAATCCTTATGACGATTTCAACATTGCATTCCCCTTTTCGCGCCAGAACTCGAAACTGGAGCCACCAAAGTAAATTCTAATATTGGATTCGTCATCAGGGCACTGTTGCGGTCATTTTGATACCAAATTTGGCTAAATCGGTGACAAAAAGTATTTGTCCGCAATGTGCACAGACTAACCAAAAGCGCCTGTACTACAGAAGAAAAAATCCCATTGCCATAAGCCATAGGTTGCGTACATATTTTTTATAGAAAATCAATATAACTTGGAATCAATTCTTTCGGAGGATTTCTTCAAGGAAAATCAATTCTCGGGGTAGAATTATTTTCATGTTTATGATCAACTTTGGCTTTGGCATCAACATTCAGATGATTTCAATTTGATAAGCATTGATTATTGATGGGAATGTAGCGAACACATTAAACACATTGTAAATTATGAGTTGAATAGGTAAATGAAATGATGAAAATGAAAAGTTATCTGGCTCGTCTGGCCTGATGCTGATAAATATCTCCCCGTCTCTTCATTTAAACAATGAATTGAACGACAAGCCTAGTTTAAGTTTTTTGTAAATTTGCATTTATGAAACTGGGCATATCCAACAAATACGTCGACTGCTCACTGCTGGTGCTGGTATGTAATCCTGCTTCCTCTTCACGTACCTATTCCCAAAACCCATTACCATGTTCAGATTCATTCATGACGAGTGCAGTAATAATTCAACAAAACTCCAGATCCCACAAAGTTGAACTTGCTGAAGTTGTTATCAGCTTGTTTTCTACTCTTGCCTCGAGACAAATGAAATGAACTATGTTCTGTTTATTTTTAATGACAAAGTTCTTTCGAGCTGCCAAATAATCTGACGTGAAGTACGTTCAAAACATTATGCGGTCGGAACTGAGTTTATGGTTTGTTAATCTGTCGTACTAACGAGAAAAATATGATACTCTGTACGGTTCCCCTTTTCTGGTTCTGGCTGTGAAGTAAACCTGAACACGTTTGGGATAACAGACAAAGGCGAATGTGCGTATCATATCAAGCCAAGTATGGAAAAAATGCCAGCTCTTCGGCAGTGCGACCATAATCTTCTACAAATAAAAGTTTCCCTGATATAAATGTTCCAATCGTTGAAGTTTGAAGTATATTTGGATTTTTGCCTTCATTCAGTGACTATCCAATAATTGGACATCCTCTTTTCTAAACCTAAAATGGAGAAGTCTTTATCCCCATATCCAATGAACGTTGTGACTCACAGTTCACCCCACATTAGAACCATTAACAAGGATGGCCAACAGTATGTCATATTCCCCATTAGGTACTGGGAAGGACTTCTGGTCAACAATTCCATTGAAAGCAGCTTAGGTTCACAACTACTTCAACAAGCTGCGACGGATTATAAATCACGAAATAAAAGGTTCAAATTCCATTTTGTAGTCCGCTTCAATTCTACAAATTATTAAATACTCAAATATGTTTTGATTTGTACACGTTTCAAGATTTTTATGTGTGCATTTGAAAACGTCAACTGGGGCGGACAACATTGTTATATCCAAGTACACGGATTCTTTTCTGAAGCGTTGATCCAAACTCATCCAGAATGTCTCAAATTGCGTTTCCAATTAGACACCACATTCCAACTACATCACAAAACAGGAGGCCTTCATTCATGTGCTCGTGTCGGCTCAGGTATACTGGAGTGTAATGAAACTGCATGTATGTATTATTATAATATTAAGAAGTCCCGTTGACGGGAACTAGATTCGTCATTTTCTTTTCTCATCAGAAATGGGAGTGAGTCCACTACAAACTCTACCTGGACAGAGAACTAAAGGCGACGAAGAATTCGAAAACTGCATCGGAAGCGAATCGTATGTTGAAAGTAAAATCGAGCTGAGAAACAACTTGTCGTATCTTATATCAACATTTAATAATGAAATTCACACACTCTTTGGAAGTTTCAAGATCACCTTTCACAGCGATACACTACAATCTCGCCTAAGAAGCATTTGTGACGCGATTAAAAACAGGAACTTTATGAGTGATCTTGCAATAGTTTCCAGTAATGGCTCGGAGAAAGCTTGTCATAAGCATTTTCTTGGTGGTATGAATATATTCAAATTATCTGTAACGAAATTTTCGATTTAATCAACCAAATCACTAATATTATTATTATTTTGAAATCGACTGTGCAGCTCACAGCAGCGTATTAGCCACGATGATCCAGAGCGGTATGGAGGAATCGAGAACGAGCAAGATCAAAATGGAGGATGTGTCCGAGGAAGGAGTTATCGCATTTCTCGATTATATTTATGAGCGTGAGGTGGAGCGCCCTTCCGAAAGCAGTCTGATTGCTCTCGAACTATTTCAAACTGGGCATAAATATAATATTGCCGACCTGGAGAGAGAAATGAAAGCAATATTATTGTACAAACCACTTACGTGGTTTGATGTGGAAGTGTCCCTTCGACTGTTTTTGTTTGCGAGAAATTTGGAAAACTGTGAGGATTTGAAGAAGAAGGCTGTTCAAGTTGCACAGCTGTAAGAATTAACGCTGTATACAGAGCGTTTAATAATTTTAATATTGTTGGACAAAATATCATTCACTATTCTTGGAGATAAATAATAATCCTTTACGTTATAAATTTATTTTTTAGGAAGTCGAAGGAAATGCTGGAATCCCAAGCTTGCCTGGACCTATTTAATGGGAACGTGGCAGGGCTGGAGTACATCACGTACATTCTAAAAGACTGGAAAGTTTGAATGAATTCATTGTTTGATTGTGACTGTCTCAAATTTAAATCTGTGCAATTGCTAAACATTGTGCAGCCAGTTAAAAGATTACAAATATATTAAAAAGTATATATTTAAATACCTTGGTTATTAAAGCTTGACAAATAAATAATTTATCAAAATGACCTATCAGCCCGTTAATTATACACACATACCTTAATTATGTTGCATGTAAAACCAAAATTCGAAATTAAATACAAAACACAAACCATACATCGTATGAATATGTGTGGGAGGTTTATGACGATAATGTATAACCTTTGAAATTTATCTCATTCCACTACTTCACTCTGCTGTGATGAATTGTAATTTTTCATGTAAAGTTATTGAACTCTCTCGATCTCTTGTTCACTGCAAGTGCAAATCTCGATACTTGTTTTAACCCACACAAGTACAAAGATGACTGCAAACACTCCACAGCCCTTTCAGGTATTTTTGGAGAATGACATCACTTCATTTTGGTGGACAACCAAATGAAGTCAATGAGCACAGCAAATTGAGCAAATCATTCCAATCTGCCTTCCAACATTATTAATTGTGTGCATATATGTATTTATGCTTCATCTCTTCAGAAGTCAGACACCAAGTACCATCATGCTGATATATTCAACTTAAAATGTGCATTACGTCAAACCGGTATACGTTAAGCCCACACAAAACTGATAAGTAAGATATAACATGAATTCCTCTGATAACTAACTTTGTTTCTCCACATCTGGCAAAGCGTACAAACACAAAAGCTATGTGAACGAATAAAATTGAAAGTATTAATCAATTTCACGAAGTAATTAACAGTGGACAAGTTTAATTGAAGTAACAACAGCAATCCGGACCACTTTCAGTACCACAATTAAAAGTTAAATTTAATTTGCATGTTGCAATTTACAATCATACCTTAAAGAAAGCATATTTGTATTTTACGCCGTACCTTCCTGAAATTAATGAAATAACATTCGTCCATATTTATTGGAAACAGGGTTTTTATTAAAAATGGAGAAATCATTGTTCAATTCTACTTCGAATACTTGCTCGCTGAAACCCGAAAATATTAAAATAGTAGACAACAAGGACTCGTGGAGTTGTCATTTTAGGGCGACCTCAAATCACGGAATGTGTGTTGAAACATGCGGTGATTTTGGACTCCCATTGGAAGCAGCAAAACAGTATTTCAAGCGGAATAAAAGGTGAAGAAATTTATTAGTTATCTCTTAAAATCTTCTGCCTAACACTGTCGTAAAATTATAATGCTTCACAAATACTGTAATTACTATCGAATTCCAATTGTGTGTAGGTATATGTGCGTACACCTGAAAACACCAAAAGCGAGCCCAGCCCAGATTACAATTACTTGTCATGGATTCTTTTCGGAGAAATTAGTTCAAGATCATCCTGAAAGCATCAGCCTTCGTCTCCGACTTGTTCTTGGACTAATTTTGAATAGTAAAAGTGGAGGAACAGTTCAGGACTCCTGCATTATTAGCCAAGGTTGGAAGCTGTAAATAAACTTTAATTGAACGATTAAGTAATTACGACTAAGATGACAATTATATGTGGGGTATCATTTATTCTATAGAAATGGAAACCAGTCCACTGGAGACGAAGCGAAGTGAAAATCATGCCAAAGAATTTGAAGCTTGTATTGGAAACGAGCCATTCATTGAGAAAACATTCGACATAAAAAACAATCGCCTCTTTAATATCCTGTCAAAAACTGAAGAGTACAGTCTAAACGCAAATTATAAATTCGTTTTCTTCAGTGTCGAGCAAGGAGCTCGTCACTCGAACATTTGCGACAAGATCAAAGACAGGAGCATTCACAGCGACTTTACAATTGTGGCCGCGAATGACACAGAATTACCTTGTCATAAGCATTTTCTCGCTGGTGAGAATCTACAATTTAATATATTCTTCCAAAAATATTGATTACCAATTTCTAATTGAACGTAAAATTTATGTAGTTCACAGTTCGGTTTTAGCCACTGCAATTACAACTGACATGGCAGAATCAAAAACCAGCAAAATCAAGATAGACGACATGTCCGAGGAAGGCGTTACCGCATTTCTCGACTACATTTATGAACGGGACGTGAAACGTCCTTGGGGAAATTGTCAGATTGCATTGGAACTGCATCAAGCTGGCCATAAGTATAATATCGAACAGTTGGAGACGAAGATGCAGAAAACATTGCTGTGCAAACCGAACGAGTGGTTTAGCGCCGAGGTTGGATTGCGCTTATTTTTATTCGCACGGAATTTGGATTCATCCGAGGATTTGAAGCGAAAAGCTGTCGAAGTAGTACAATCGTAAGAATTTAATTATAATAAAGTCAGGCCATATAATAGGAGCTCACTAACTATTGGTTGTATGTTTTCAAAATTCTATTTTTTGCAGGAAATCTAAGGAAATATTGGAATCTAAGGCTTGTTTGGATATATTTAATGGGAATAAGGATGCTTTGGACTTCATCACTTATCTCTTGGAGGAAATGGAGCGCATTGGAAATGCGCAATCCCAGAAAGCAGTAGAAGAACAGTTGTTGAAGGAAACCCGTCCACAACAGAAATGTTTAACCGATGATAAGTTAGAGAAGGATGAGGTGGAGGTCACAGACGCGGTTGCAAATCCGTGCGAAGCTGAAGTGCAAAATCAAACGGAATAAAGAAAACGGGATACAATTTAGTATTTAGTTGGGGTCAAATCTAAATTTCCGTTGTATGTAAGCAGTAACTTAAAGCCAATATATCTTTTAATATAAGAGCGAACTGTACATAACTGGATTATATGCCGGTATGAATAAACATGTATTGCAATATTGTGGTATGTGCAAACCCACATGCATTACTATATATCAGTGTCACAAGTTTCCAGGAAGTCATACGGTGCAGAGAAGATGGCTACCGGATAATGGATGATATGCTTACCTCCAAATTAACGCAATTGTGATGCATATTATGTCAAGCCCGTGAATACTTAAATCCTTAAATTGTTGTACACTTTCAGAGTCCACATTAAACGTTGAGTTATTAACAATTACCTCGCTCCTTTCAGTGTCGACGTGTCCATTCTAGAGTCTACTTTAGAATCTACCGTTAGAATATAGTTCACAAAATTGCGCGAAATTGTTGACTTATACGCGAATGATAAGTGGGTGAACACGGAAAAGTAACGTCAAACCGTATTTGCAAAGAGCTTGCTTATCAGATCACATTTTTCTCAGCTTCTGTGACATGATATTGCACTTTGAGACAAGACAAATATCAACCAGTGAGTTTGGTTTTCATGCATGAACCCAAACACTATTTTACATTTACATGGCTTAATCACATAGGCTGTGGAAGCAAATTCTCAACTTGCATAAAATGATTTGCAATCTACAAAAAATCGATGTAGCCTCTTCACAAAACCTTCGTTTATATAAAATATTTACACTGACCATCCTAATCCAAACAGGAATCAGAAATGCAGGTCAATAAAATATGAATCACAAGCATCAAGTTGAAAACATGTCACATTGAAATTGCAAATAGTAAAGGCTAATATGTTCAAGTTGTTATCTTTGTTCTAATTTAAATAAGAACTGATCAGACGAATTGGTACTAAATATTTGTCATGTCTAAAGTAACTTATTAGGACATGGGATAAGACCAATGTTATCTAGGTTAGGCGAGTAAATATACATCGTAAGTAATCTTTGGAGTTGTTGTTTCCGGTATCGGGGCCCAGATGCTGTGGTAACAGTCACCATAATGGATTAAAATGATGAACAACCTCAACCATGATCATGTTAGTTCATGAAATAACCAGTTTATTTCCAATGACAGTTTCAGAATTTTAATAAAAAGTAGTGACGAGTTTTTACGATACTAACAACGACGATTACTCATCATTTTTTTGGCAAAGATTTAGTCCGCAATTTCTCGCATTATATGGTCCACTATTCTCTGTGTGGCCGATTGCCTCCCATTCAATCGTTCAATGATCATGTTTTGCTCTTTGCTTTTACATTTTGGATTCGTGGAATTATGCCGAATATAGACTTGATGTAAACATCCATTTGATAAGCATTTATTTAACTTTTGTTGTAAACTGGGAACAATATCAATGTTTGTACTTCATGAGCTCAAAATAGAGGAATCCAGAACTTATTACCGAATTTTTATGTGTACACAACTTCTGTTTGCAATATACATCCTTTGCATATGATAAACTGAACAATTTAATCGATTTCCTGTTTACCCGTCACTGATGTGTTGATTGGAAAGAAGTTGACATTCTTCAATATAAAGGTGTACACTCTCAATTCAAGTGCTACACAACATCGATAGAATTTGAAGGAACCAGAAGCAAAACTTTTGCATACAAAATTTAAAAATAGTTCTCGATTTCTTGAATTTTTTGAGACTACCATAAAATTGAAGTTAGTCATAATTTGTCAAAATGGAACAACCAATATTTCCTCGGGACGAGAATCAAGTCGCTCTTGACGCCCACCATTTCGGAACCAAAGATATGGACGTAATTGCGAACGGGGAAGGAGGATGCACGTCAATTTTTCCAATGGTGCAAAAGCATGGGCAATTTATATCCGCAGAACTCGCAACCCATTTGAGTACGGTGGATTTACTTGCACCAGCAGAGAGTTATTTCGAAGGATATGGAAGGTTAGTATTTAAACCAATTTTTCACAATAAAATTTTGCTCAAAATAAAAACCAATCTTTCCAATATGCCCATATTAGATTCATGTGTGTGCATGTGAAAACGACTTCTGCTGAATCAAATAAAATTGTACTACGATGTCACGGATTTTTCACTGAAGTTCCCGTACCGACTGATATTGGCTTTTTGAAAATGCGATTTATCCTGACTTTCATTTTGAATCGGAAAAACACTGGGGAAACTTGCAACACTTTTGTTATCGACCAAGGTCTGCATATATTATATTAAACTTTAAATTTGTGAATTGAGTTTGTAACATGAGTTTGTAAATGATTTTTAACTGTTTCTGTAGAGGTAGATATGAGTTCATACCGCTTCATGTTGCAAGAACAGGACGCTGGGATCGAACGCTGTATGGGAAACGAGGGATTTATAGAATGCGAGTTGCCCCAAGAAGGCAGTCTTTTGAGGAGTATCTTGTCCGCTCCTCAGGATCCATCCTTTGTTCTCAACGGAACAGTGAAAGTAGTTTTCTCCTGTGAAGACCAGCGCTTACGAAGACTACCCATTCTTGACCAGATTTGTGATCCAAGCTCGAATACTGACTTTGCCATCGTTGCCAACAACGGGGCTGAGAAGCTTTGTCATAAGCTCCTTCTTGTTTGTATGACATCACATACTTATTTCCTTGTTGGAAAAAATATTTCTCAGTAATCCACATGAACCTTAATTTTTGTTTTGTTTCGCAGCTCAAAGCAGTGTCCTTTCTAGAAACTTAGGAAGTGGAATGCTAGAATCAATACAAAATAAATTGACAATGACAGATATGACTGAAAATGGGGTCGATGGTTTCCTGGGTTACCTCTACGAACGAGATCTGAGGCGGCCCTCAGAAAGCAGTAAAATTGCGTTTGAGCTGTTGCAAGCAGGCGAAAAGTATGATATTCCCGAGCTCAAGTCAAAAATGAAGGCAATCATCTTGCAAAAGCCAAATGAGTGGTTCGACGAGGATGTGGGCTTGCGATTGTTTGCCTACGTTCGGAGTCTGAGCGACTGCGAGGATATCAAGCAGAAGGCGGTACAAGTCATGAAGCCGTTAGTCTCTCGAAACAATTTACTTGATCGAAATTTGACTTATTTTGAATTTTTGCATGTTGATTGATACGTGGTTTACTGTGGTTTATCAGGAGGAAGGAACATATGATGGCGTCCAAAGTCTTCCAAGATTTCTTTAAGGATAATCACCTCGCAGCGTTGGAGTTAGCTACTTTCTTTATTTCAGTTTAATCCTGTGAACATATACATTATATAAATCCATGCTAAAAAATGAGCATTTGTGCATATATATTTATAATAAACTTTCTTGCTGACTCAAACTTGAAACCACGAGTATTGTGCATTTACGTTTACGTCAGCGTTTCGTTTTTGACGACGAATTTTCGCTGTTGTAAACATCCACAGGTACAACGAACTAACGTACTTCCAAAAGTGATCTTGGTCTGTGTTACAAGTATATTACCCTTTCAAATGATATGTGTACCGATGATTAGCCACCATTGAAGTATTGCTAATTGTGATAGTAAATCATCGAGAACAATCGCATAGTTTCATGTAGGGTTGTATTTATGACCATAAAATTGATTCACATGAAAATGTCTGTAGCATTGTCGAGCAAATGCATCTGCATCCCTGAAACAATGGCAAACAATGTTTATTATCCAGTATCATAACTTTGGGTCAACAACCCGACGGCTGTTATGCATGACCAAATAACGGAACAAATAATAACATGAATCCACCTTCGTAATAAATCACCCACATTCCCAATTGCTAGCGTCAAGCAAGTGAAGCAAGGAAAGTTAAACTGTGAAAACTGTTATGTTCCTTACAAATGGAATACCTTACTTCTAGGGGAGATGTTCCTTAAGCCATTCTTATCGACGTCAAAATTTTGTTGGCCAAAGCAATTGCTATAAAATTATTGCAGTCATCAATCTGCCTGTGTGGCATTGCATGTTTTTGTATGGCATTGTGCACCAATGTACATGCATAATCACATCACGAATCCAAATCCAAACATGCAAGGCAAGAATAAGAGTTGTGACATTTTCGCGATTTCCACAAGTGACACTGCTTAGCTTTTATAGCAAAAATCCTCCATGTCCAAACCACACAATATAATGCCTCATTGCATTTAGATTTAGGTATCCTCCACATATATATATTCACACAAATTGGTACATTTATGGGATGCACCTCCTGTAACAGTCGGCAATCATGCATAATTCATAAATACTTATAGGTACATAAGTTATGTATTCTAAATGACTCAATACATGTTTCATGTACTGAAAGTGCTCGGTATGAGAAACTGGCAGAGACAAAATATCACGTAATACAATTCGAAAAGTATATGAACATAAATGCGTTAGTTATAGTCATAGATATTGAACTGTATAGACAATAGCATAGTATATATGCATGACAAGATCTCAAGTTCGTTAAACCCGGCGGTTTGACGGAATCCTTGTGATCGTGATTAATTAATTACATTAAGTAATAAAAACAGAACAGGTTGTTTTTCGAAGATGCACTTCGTAGTACGTGACTTAAAGCTGTTTTGACAGGACGGGACAATTTCGTTCTGAATCGAATACCGAATTCACTGAATTTGCTCCAGTGGCTTCGGATAGCAGATTAAGATTCAGAAATGGAAAGTAGAAAAATGTTATTTTCACTTGTCTTCGTGGCATTAGCTGTACGGTAAATTATTGATCTATGTAACATTATTATTTCATCATCTATTATTTTGGAAGCATTTCCTACTCAATATTTCAAAATTAACTCTGGTTTTTTGCAATAAAAATTTAAAATAAAAATTTAGGGTTTCTGTGCAGCATATCCTGGAGGCCGAACTGTGGAACAAACCTACAAAGTAGTGGCGCTCAAGAAGGATGGAGATTCTCAGACACTTATCTTGAGATTTGAACCACTCAATGACGGCCAAGTCCCTGTTTCAAACAACCACCGTCAAACTAGACAGGAAGACGAAGATGACGGAGAAGACGCGGCTGCGGCCATTCCTGCAACAACGCCCTTTATTCCAGCAATTCTCCCCGGAATAACAAAAATCTTTACCGGAATCCTGACTGGAAATCTAAATGAAATATTCCACGGCTCTTCCTCATTCGCACCTCAGAATGTCAGCCATGCTATTGACACCGTGTACAATCAAGTGGTAGGGTTACCACCTCCAGTATCAACGGCAAGAACAAGGCCTGCAGGTGCTGGCCCAGCTGTGGGTGCACCGGCTGCCCCAGGAGTTCCAGCGGTTCCAGGAGCCGTACCTCCCCAGTCTGCTGCTGCTGCAGCAGCAGCTACCCCAGCCCCAGTTGCAAAAGCTCCAACAGGCTCAGTGGCTGCAGGTCAACCGCTGGCGTCAATTACAACCCAAGCGAGTGTCGCGATTGAAACAACGAGTCACGCCACAAGCAACGAAGACGATGAAGATGAAAACGAGTCTTTTGGTTTCGGAAGGTCATTGGGTCGACGAATTTAATCATTAAAAAATCACAAATTTCAATGTTGCTCGAGTGTAAATTATTTCTTGTAAATGACATATTTATATTCTCAAAATAAATGACATATGTCAAGCTCAACTGACTGATTTTCGTGAGAAAAGTATGGATTTTGGACTACTGCATAAATATAGCTGGTTCTCATAATATCATCATATTCAAATCATTAATCATGCTACCATGATGCAATAATTGGTATACTTTGAACATGTTTGAGTAATATAATGGTTCATGTTTTCTTCCTCATCTTCAGAAAGAACAAGATATAATTGCTTTCGAGAGGGGAGTAATGTGAAAATATTTGAATTCATAAATCATAATTGCCATATAAAGCTGTTAGATTCCGTTTGAGAGAATTCATTTGAGGAGGACACTGATATGATTTATAGAGTTTTTATACGTATTCCTGTGGACGATATAAATTGTCTGCAAATCATTTCCGGGGGGAATAACTGGTGACTTAACCCGGCAGTTAAGTCAGAATAGACAATACACATTCATACAGCATGGCTGCAATGATTACGGTTAACATGTTCTGCAGATCATCAGTTAGATTTATCTCTACAAAAGTAGATCACGCTTGGCAAATGAATTAAATTGACGACATTCCATTTCTGTATGAGTTTATATGGATTTCTACAGGTGTCCGATCCGGTTCATTAGTGGTCATCTAGAAGCAGGTTTAAGTTGAAGCTGTTGAAGTAGGTTCAATTTAAGTTGAAGCTGAAAGGAGTGATTTTATTTAACAAAATGAAGTCTCATATCGTAATTTTGTGCGCAACAACTCTTTTCGGATTAACGGTATGTTTTCAGGAATTAAAGCAAACAATGCAAACAGTAAACAATATTTAATTTTTATTTCACTATTTTATACTTTGAGCAGACATTACCCCTGGATGCAGTACGGTTGAGCGCACCTTCGCTACGTTCAGAAACTCATCGAGATGAAGCTTCAGCAGATTTCAATTCAACCGTGGGATCTTCTGACGACAATGTGTGTATTTTGAGTTCATTTTAATGGAAGAGAGTTCATAAGAGAATAAAGAACATTTTATAATTAAAAATTTGCCAACTCCTTGAGGTTTGCAGTTAGTTCCTATTCCAAGACAGGAGGAGGAGGACAGACCCTACGAGTATGTTCCAAGAGTGTTCCACTCTCTTCGCAAGATTATCAAAGGCGTGCTGAATGGAAGTATTCACGAAATATTCCACGGGTCCTTCAGCTTCGCTCCGGCAGAAGTTAGTAATAACATTATTGGAGTGTACAATCAAGTTGTCGGACTACCTGACTCACCGCCGGAAGGTCCTTACAATGCAACTCTGGAAGAGTTGCTGGAAGAATTCGAAGAGGAGGAGGAAACAAAGTTTTAGAATAAATAGCTTCAAAGTTTAAATTTATTTATGAGTTGTTCAAAGTAAATTACAATTAATAAAATATTGACTAAATATATCTTCGAAATTTAAATATTAATTCGAGTCGGTCCAGGTTCACAAACAGAAGATAAAGTATGCAACATCATTATCACCTGTCATCACTTGACACTGGTGATATGATTAATATATAAGCTCAAATGCACTCAGGAGCACTCAATGTTATGGCACATATGTTTACAGCAATGCCAAGTCCAGCCATGATCAAATTTGCAGTTAATTAAACTTAATGCTACACAGTTTGCAAATAATTTGGCCTTGAAAGTGCAAATGTGCAGAGAGAAAGAGGCTAATAAAATATAACAAGAATATAATCATGAAATTATTATGGTTATATGACTCTGATAAGTTCGTGAACACGAACACGAACAGTATTCACCTGATTTGTGACTACTCTCATCCTCTCAAACCCTACACCTTCCAGGTTTCAGCGTTTGTCCGTATGCAAATAAAGGAGGAATATACTAGCCATTATAATTAATCAGGAAGGATTTAAAAATTCAATTTTCAATATGGAGAAACCAATATTTCCCAACACCCTCGACAACTTGTCCTTCAACCAGGTCGGCGCAGTCAAAAACAACGAAGGAGGATGTACTGCAATCCTTCCAATTATCCACAAAGAGGGAATCTGTGTCGAAGCCGACCTCGAAAGTAGCCTCAAGTCAAACAAACTTGTGAAGACGGCTGGAAAATATTTTGAGAAAACTCAACGGTTTCATTTTATTTTTGAAATTAAAAATAAATAATTTATCAAATACCTCCAATAGTTAAATGTTAATTAAATTCTAGGTATATGTGTGTCCATTTGAAAACTACGGCTGCAGAACCGAATCAAATCACTGTTGGAATTCATGGCTTCTTTTCACACCTTTCCATGCCGGATCATCTCGGCCCTCTTAAGATTCGTCTTGGTTTGACTTTGAATGGAATTGAGATTAATGGAGGGAGCATTTGGGACTCTTGTGTTATTAATCAAGGTTTTAGTTTTGAAATTTTAAAATATGAATTATTGTTTGATTTATATTGAGTGTTTAATCATGTTTAATTTGAAAAGAAATGGATGTCAACGAAAGTCACCGGAAATTGCAAGGAAGAGCGGATGACTCCATTGAAACTTGCATTGGAAAAGAGCCATATTTCGAGACCACTAAACACCGAGTTGGAAACAGGTTGTCAGCAATCTTCTCCTATGTCGGCTCTCGAACTTACTCCATCAATGGAACATTCCGACTCGTAATGTTCAGTGATGAGAAGGTTGCTCGCCAAGTTGGGATTTTCGATCATAGAAATCGGGAGATGTACAGTGACATGACAATTGTTACGAGTAATCGTAGCGAATTTAAATGTCACAGGATGTTTCTCGCTTGTAAGACAAAAATAGATTCGAACGAAATAAGATTTAATTTCAAAATCATTCTGAAAAAATTCATTTTCTGAAGTTTTTTGTTGGAACTTTTTTTCAGCCCACAGCAAAGTGTTCGGGAGAATGATTCAAACCGGGAATGCGGACAAGATTGACATGTCAGAAATGACGGAGGAAGGTGCCACTGCATTGCTCGACTTTCTTTATGATAGAGACATGAAACGTCCCATGGGAAGCTGTCATACTGCGCTGGAATTATTTCAAGCTGGTCATAAATATGAGATTGAAGCTCTCGAATCGAAAATGAAGTTTCTCTTTCTGAACAAGTCGGACGATTGGTATGACACGGTGGTGGCTTGGAGATTGTTTCTCTTCGCGAAGAATGTGAAGGGATGTGATGACTTGACGATGAAGGCTCTTGAAGTGACTCAAGCGTAAGAATTGAGATAAGAATAGTTAAGAAAGGTTTTGAAATATTAATTAAAATTTTTCATTTTCTCTCTTCTTTATAGAAAAACTAAGGAAATGCTAGAGTCGAAAGCATTTGCAGATTTGTTCAACGGAAATCAGGCTGCGTTGGAGTTCATCATGTTCGTTTTGGATAACTGGCAATCTGGTGGAGGTGCTGGGACGAGAAAAGACAAGAAGGGCAAAAAGGATAAGAAACATAAGAATGGCAAGAAGGAGAAAGTTAAAAAACCTAAAATCAAAGTCAAGAGTCCAAGTTCAGGCTCAGGACGAAGCTCTTCAAGTTCAAGCTCAAGTTCAGACTCAGACTAAACAAGGTCATACTTACGAGATAATTCGTTGCAAAAACCAGAACAGAAGAGTGACAACAACAAGCATTCAGTTGTTTGGTTTTTTCCATGAACATGTAATTAATGTCGAGAGTGTAATAAAATAAAATAAATACAATATACTTATACTTATGCTACCTGGAGCCTACTCCTCTTTTGCAATTATTTACAAAGCCAAATCATACAATCAAAATCGAGAAAACACAAAACAGAAGTGGGCAATGCGGCCATAGTCTCTCTGTGCAAATTCATCCTTATCACTTGATTCCATTTTATCAATTTATTCGGTTGACGGCAAGCCGTAATTGAACTGGCCAAACCTTATCACTGTTCACATTTGCTTTTGTACGTGCCACAACTGGGATCCAAAATAAAACGAACAAATATAAAACTCGAGTACCTAAATATCCAACAGTGTCACTGCCACCATTAACAAAACTTTTCATTGTGGAAACCTCCAACGTGATCTGTATTGCATGAGAGAGCCACGTCAGAAGCACACGTACTCGCAACTTGTCCAGTTGTCCAGTTTGACTAACGAGACTATGGCCTTGAGACTTGGGCGGAGCGTGCGGAAGTCCTTATCAAAAATGTTATTAACTTGATGAGATTTTTAAGGATGAAATAGTGAGTTAGCAACAAGATTATGGAAACAATAATATTACGGCATGAGACCAAGCACAGGTCATGGTTATTATATATCCCGGGTATCATTCATGATCACTCTCATTCATTAATCAACTTCCTCACATAAAAGACCTAAAAGCTACCTTTCTCTTAGGAAAGTGTTAAATATATTCAGAGTCAACGGAGCAGAATGGCGGAAGGGAACGCTACCGAAACAATTTGTGAAGGGAACAAGATCCGTCTCGGCAAATGGATTAAGCAAGCAAAGGCGAAAAATCTGTTCTCCGCGAACAATGGTGAAGCATCGGCATACAACCAAATCAAGGAAGCTTGTCTCGGTGATGGAGTTCTCTTTGAGGATCCCGATTTTCCAGCGGATGAGACTTCGCTGTACTTCTCTGGCGGAGAAGAATTTGAGTGGCTGAGGCCGAGTGTAAAGTGAAACATGTCAAAAAGAGAAGTATTATTTTTTTGGATTTGGACCATAAATGAACATGTAGCATTTTATTTCTTCTTATCAACAGGAGATAACAGACGATCCCCAATTTTTTGTGTCTGGCGCATCTCGCTTTGATGTAAAGCAAGGTGAGCTCGGCGACTGCTGGTTTCTCGCAGCCGTGGCGAACCTAACTTTGAACAAGAGATTATTTCACAATGTCGTTCCGGAGAACAACTCCTTCACGGATGACTACTGCGGCGTGTTCCACTTCCGCTTCTGGCAGTATGGTGAGTGGGTGGAGGTCGTTGTTGATGACAGGCTTCCAACAAGGAATGGCCGTCTTGTCTACATGCATTCTGATGACTCCAACGAATACTGGTCTGCTTTGCTTGAGAAGGCGTATGCGAAACTTCACGGCAATTATGAAGCACTTAAAGGAGGGCGGACTTGCGAAGCTCTTCAGGATTTTACTGGAGGCGTTAGCGAAACGTATAAGCCTGGAGAGACGGAAAACTTGTTTGAAATTATGCAGAAAGCTTTGACATGGAGAAGTCTGATGGGATGCTCGATTGGAGCGGATCCTTATCAATACGAGGCGGAGACGAGTATTGGCTTGGTGAAAGGACATGCTTACTCGATCACTTCTGTGAAGAGGATTGAGATTAATGACCTTGGCGAGGTGAGTCTTCTTCGCATAAGGAATCCTTGGGGAAATGCTGTGGAATGGAAAGGACCTTGGTCGGATGGGAGTGGAGAGTGGGAGTATATCCCTGAAGACACTCGGGAGGAGCTTGGACTAACTTTCGATTCTGATGGAGAGTTCTGGATGAGCTTTGATGACTTCACTAATTACTTCGAAGATTTGGAGATTTGTAATTTGAGTGCGGATGATTTGGATGAAGGTGATGGGGAAGAAGAGGAGAGGAAACATTGGATCAATAACCATTATGAGGGGAGTTGGGTCCCTGGAGTTACTGCGGGAGGGTGTATAAATTATAGGGGTGAGTTTGTCGTATTCGAAATTTAATTATTTCAACTGTTTTTTGAAAGTTTAATAATTTATTAATTTAAAACAGAGTCGTTCCCTTGTAATCCGCAATATGTGATAAATCTTGAGGAACCTGACGAAGACGACGCTGATCAAAAGTGCACTGTGCTCGTTGCCCTGATTCAAAAGAACCGAAGAGCCCTACGCAAGTATGGTTTGGATTGTCTCTCAATTGGATTTATGGTTTATGCTCTGGATAATCCCGATGAGCATGAAGCACCCCTTTCCCAGAGATTTTTCATGTATAACGGGTCTGTGGATGGAGGTCCGACATTCATCAATTCGAGGGAGGTTTGTGCACGATTCACGCTGGATCCGGGAACATACGTGATTGTCCCGAGTACATTTCGGCCGAATGAAGAGGCAGAGTTTTTGATTCGAGTGTTTACTGAAACTAGTGTGAAAATGATGTGAGCAAAAGAATTATAGAAGAAGAATTGTTATTAATTTTGTTAGATTAATTTTTCTTATTTTGATTTTTAGAGAACATGACGTTGAGGAAGTTGGTGAAGGAGAAGTGGATGAGCGCGTCAAAGAATCAGAGGAGGATATCGAAGAGCAAAAGCGAAACGCTGCTGAATTATTCGAAAGTGTTGCAGGAGAAGATGAGGAGGTGGACTGGGAGGAACTTAAGAATGCGCTGGATCTTGCTGTGACCAAAGGTATGACTACTCAAGCAACAAATTACTTTATTAATTTGTTATAATTTGAATACATTTAAAAATGTGATTTTAGATGATCCCGATTTCCAAGGGTTTTCCCGTGATGTTTGCCGCTCCATGGTGGCCCTCATGGATGCGAGCATGACCGGGAAACTAGGACTGGAAGAATTTGTTCAGTTGTGGGAAAGTGTGCGGGTTTGGAAGGTAAAAAATGTTTGGATTACTGAAAATTATATGTCTGGATCAATTTTCTGATGAAATAAATTATATTTGTTTAGAACGTGTTCCGATTGTACGACGAAGACAACTCCGGACAACTGAGCTCATTTGAGCTGCGCAATGCTCTCACATCCACTGGCTACCACGTGAATAACAAGGTGTTGGAAGCCCTTGTTCTCAGGTATGGGGACAAATCTGGACAAATTCCCTTTGATGACTTCATTATGTGCGCAGTTAAACTCAAACAAATGATTGGTAAGTTGATACACATTTTAGTTCCCGATTTTACAACTTGATAAGTAGATGAGCAGTGTCGAAATGGAATATGATTTATTTCTGCAGAGGTTTTCCGGGAGAAGGCCGGCTCGGAGAAGACGGCGACATTCACACTGGATGAGTGGGTACAGAAAACACTTTACTCTTAAAATGCTTCGGTGACATAAAAAAATAAACTGACTAGACTTGAAATGAGAATAACACTTCAAGAAGAAATTCAATAAAGCCATGATGTACGTGTACAATTTTCTAATTTTTAGTTGTTCACGATTTGAATTTAATAATTAGAAGTGACGTTTACACTCACAGCTAGCTTTTCCAGCTTATCTTGAAAGCGTTTAAATAGGCAATATATTGGCTTCGTGTGGGCGTAATGATCATCTCAAGAAAATAATATGGCATAACTAAGAAGAGTATATGAATCAATTCGTTTTTCTCAGTGCTTATGATTAGGCTTACTTATTTCGATTTCAAATCGTCCGCAGTAGACTCAAGTGAAATTTTAATAAATGACAACGAGGAATATGTACTCTTTTATTAATCAAGGGATTATCTCCAAGTCAAAAGCGCACCATAAATCAACCTTCGAGGTACTCATGTTGACAATATATTCGTTGTAATCCAGCACCACGTTTTCCTCTGTCATTGAAGTCACCCCATTTGGAATAATCGATTTTTTATACAAAAAATTATCCTCGTGCTTCGGGATAAGTTTCCCCTTTCCCTTCACCGAGTCAAATCCAGCTGGAAAAGGAACCTTTTCCCAACATCGGAATCCTTTGTCTGATTCATGTACCTTTCCCAATTCCACCTAATTAAAAACATAAAATTACAGGCAAAAGTTTTCCGCATAAAATTCAAATATTTCTTGGCTGATACAATTAAGCATACGTTACACAACAATATTATTTGCCGGTGAGGATTTTTAATGTCTCCTGGCATCGAGGATAATGCTCCCGCTACTCTGTCGTAAAAGCAGACAATTCCAGAGTCCCGTTTTACCAGTTGTTGTATACTGGCTTGAGTTGTTTTGTAAAATAACAAGGTTGTGTTTGCACCCCAATCTGCACCCTCCCACGTCAGTAATGTATGCACTTTTACGGCATCGCGTTTGAAGCCGGAACTATTGTATATGTACTTTTCCAAGTAACCGTAACTGTGAATACATTGAGGTCCAAGATTTATCCAAACACCCAGTAAATCTAAAAGCTTTATATTCGTTATCGGTTGCTGATCAAGTGGAATGTTGTGAGCAGGGCTTTGTATCGACAACTTGCTAACAGATAATGCGGCAAAGGTCACATCATCTAAATTAGATTGGAATAGTGGCATTTTCAAGGTGACCAACGGCGATTTGAATCCGTCTGTGGTATGCTGTTTCCCTTTAATGGGGCCAACAGCAACTTGTTGTATTCTTATTTCCAAAGTGAGGTTATCACCCTCACAATAATTTCCCTTTAAAAGAGACCACGGCATTAAATTTGGAGGGTTCTTCAAAAATGGTTCAAAATTTTCCAAACAGCAGATTGCCGATGACCATTTCAATGGCATCCCTTTAGGAGTGGAACTTTGAATGGTACATTCCAAGCTAAATTGCCTCCCTTCTGGAGACAACTCGTCCAGTAAGATGCACTTCCATGAGCAAACTTCCAAGGCTGTTGCGAAAGAGCAAATTGGAAGAATAAGAAACGAGGTGCTTATTTCATTGCCAACTCTCTTGATAATCACCGGTGGACCAATGTGACGAGATGACTTAAATGTATTCAAAGCTGAACCAAAGTTGGTGTACTGAAGCTTGGCAGTTGAACCTTCAATAATTTCGGCTCCGTGGTTGCTTTGGAAACGCCGTAGAATTGCTGGAACTTGCCTTGAATTGCATTGGAAGCTACATGATTTGAAGCCAATGTGTTGGCACAGGAAGGACTTGACTCCATTGGAAGAAAGAATACACATTTGAATGAACATTACTAATAAAATGGATTGCCACCACAAATTTTTACACTCACCCCTGTGGACATTTGCGCAAGTGCGCTAATATTTCTCCTCTTTTCATCTCCAAACTGCATCCCAGCGACTTGTTCGGGCAAGGGAAATCCATTGTGTCTAGAAATCCCTCGAACAATGTGTGCCGAATGAGGTTTTCGTCTCCCACAAGAGAGACATTGCAGTTGGGACTGGGACATGATTTTGTTGAGGATAAACAGGATAAGCAAATCGTGTGTTTGTTCTTGCACTGAAATATTTTCCCGTAAGGAATCTCTTTACAAACCGGACATTTCAATTGGGCAGCTAATAAGGAATCGGAATCCATTTTTTACGGAGATTCCAAGCAAAATGTAACAATAATATGGGTTATTTCGTGAAGTAAACTACTTGCGGCTCATGAATTGCTCCCCGTGTAGCCACATACTTACGACTATATAGTGCTTACGTGGTTGATTAAATTAATAAAATGGCAACTTGTTTTATCGAATCAATTCATATTCATGTATGCGAGTATTGCGAGTATAACTGCTTGTAATTATGTAGCTCGTATACCACATTGTGACTACACCCAAGTAAGTCATGTTTTTCAACGTGACCATATATCATATCTCATATAACTTTTAATTTGTTGTCGGTTGCTGATAAACAAAAGTGTTCTCGGTATCGTTTTGTGTTAAACTTTGTTACTCAATCTATGCCGAGCGTACCCAATAAAATTAGTATTATGAATATAGTTTTACACAGCCAGTAATCAATGAAGGCCCCAATTTTCATATCAGGAGTATGAACGTCATTCCCATTTGGCAATCATTACCTCCAGTTTGCAAAAATTCTGAAGGGAAATATTGCGGAATACTCCGACTTAAAACTAATGGAATATTATGCGTTGGAATGGTTATCTTCTGAGCAGTATTTAGCATGCTGTAAGAATTAGTAGTAGAGCATGATAACTAGGATAATCAAACCACATTTAATAAAAAAAATTAGCATCATAACAATCCTCTGAATCCTCTGTCCTACCTGATCATACACATCTTATAGTATCATATCATCAATTAAATAAAATTAAAAAAATAATCAAGTCCTCAATTCCCAGTCAAGTTGAAGTCCATTGGATCTGCCAGTTGGATTCGTGTCCAAAAGCAATACGATCGACTCAAAGTTAATTGCTGGATTGTTGAGTTGGGAGAGTTGGCAGATTCTGGAACATATTTCATAAAATATTATGTTACATGCATCAATCAAAATGATAAATCTCATCAGCCACAAGATAGTTCATGCTTTACGGCAACGCCAACTCACCCTGCAAACGGCGTATGAGTGTAGAGCGATATCTCTTCGTAAGTGAGGATGTAGAAGACATGGAGCACGTCCAAGCATGTCCCATCCTCCGCCACCTCCAGGTCAATTGAGGTGAAGTTCAGTGCCACTCGGCCATACCTCTCTTCTGAGGGTCGTGTGAAGACAAACGTTGAGAATTCCAAGTTCCTGTAGACTCCCTCGGCGGGATACCTCATCGAACCCCCGGGAGTGACCTCGTTATTTGTACTGAAGTCTTCGTAGTAATTCAGACTACCATCAAAATTCCCCTCCGCAGAGAAGCTCAACGAGAATCCTCGACGCGTATTGCTGTAGTCTGTGTGGAATACGACGATTGCCACAGTTCCGTTCATCAGTACTGCGGTCGGGCCTGCTCCAAGGGTGCTGGAAAATTGACACATTAACAAATTATGTCTTTGGTGTGGACTGGATTGTACAATGCACAAGAATGAAGTTTAAAGCAGTAATTACAAAGCTTGGCGCTCAGCGAGTCAAGAGGTGTTAAGGGTATGTATGAAGACCATGTCGTAGCCAGGCTCCAGCCCCATCGCGTTCATTGTGAATCTGATTTGCTTGAGGAATGGGGTGCGCACTGTCCAGATGCACCGTTCGAAATTCTGATAAGTTTCGTTGAGTTTGTACTCGATAAGGCCCTGCAACCCGGATACAACTCCGCCGCAAGATGTTGCTGCAATTTTAACAAAAAATAAGTTCTGTCAATGAAATGAAGCCAAACCTTACAAAACAAAAAATTCCACTTGAAAAAAAACTTTCCGTACATATGTTTGAAACAGGAGGTCGTGGAGTGGTGGGCGGTGTGGTGGGAACAACTTCAGGTCGATAAGTCATCTCGAACCCGACCCCATTCTCCCCGTCGTCTTCGTGATCGGTGAAGAATCCGAGAATAAATGCTGGGCCCAGGTCGTGGATTTGAATGTCAGAGACATTTCCGCACAGTCTCGTCCTTTCACTGAGCACTCCGTCTCGCGAAACTTCGTAAAGAATGAGAGCATCGCAGAGACAGTCTTCGGCTGGGAGCTTGGAACATGTTTCCAAGTTGACATAAGGCACGTTCAGGTGCAGGCGGAGGTCTAGGTTAACATCCCACCCTTTCACCAACCAGGTGTTAACTTGGTTTGGAGCGTACTGTCCATCAATTGGGTATCTGATGATCCCGCTTGGCGAACTTGTGTACGTTGACTCGTGCGTTTTTGCAATGGGCTGCACAGCGATCCCTTGCCAGTTGAGTGTGAAACCTTCGCCGGAATCTGAGGAGCCTTCCGCCGAGTGGTAGATCACCGTCAGCAGGTTCTCCGAGAGGAAAAAGTTGGCATCTGTTGGAGGATTGTTGTTGCAGAACCTACGCATTTTTTCATATTTCAATTTTGTGCCAAAGGAAAACGTATACTATTTTGCATAAACTTTTCGGTTTTTTACGTATATAGCTCTCAGCTCTGTCGGCAGGAATGAGGTTGGTGAGGGAGTGGAGCCTCACAGCTCCATCCAAGCAGTCTTCATCGTTGCCAGTGATATCCAGCTGAGTTAAGTTGAGCCTAAAGGTGGAGGTTGTTTGGAGGTGAACAGTCCAAATGCAGATTTCTCCAGGTTTTGTCACTTGACCTGGTGAGGGGAAGGTCAAACTTCCTTCGTCTGCTTCAATTGGACCACCGCATCGGTTCTCTTGGTCAACCTCTGCAAAAAGTAGTATCGGAATTTCGATTTCGATTATGTCAAATTATATATTTCTGGTTGAAGTTTGGAAACCACATTTTGCCTACCTGGATCGATGATAACTCGAGCTTGCGATGCTGCGATCGCGACGAGGACGAGTAATACCGTGCTTAAAATTTGCTAATTCATACTTGCAAAATAATTTAAACTTGGGACAGGAGTCAGCCGAGGAAGCTATTATATTCCTCCAGTTTGAAATGGATATACTGACCTGGTTGGTTCGTAAAATGCTTTTATATAACGCCTGTGGGACTGCGAGGACTACCGCTCACGAAGGACTATCTCGTCAACTGATAGAGACCGACACGTGCTAGACATGCGACGCTGTTATTTTGCTTTCTTAAATTCGTTAAAATTAGGAATTGTTGCATCATAAAATATTGTGCCATGCAATACCTTCATGTAATATACGGCAAAACAAGATGTAATGCCTGATTTTAATCACGGCGTTACATCAGCAATTAACTCATTCGGGTTAGGGATAATGTTTTGAAGGGACACTTATGAAGATAACTAATGACGTAACTGGTGTTACATAAGCGGGGAGCAAAAATACTTTTCCGTACATCCCAAAAACTTATTTCATCAGACTGTCAAGGAAATCAACTTAGATGTCATGATGACGAGCTGGGTGAGAAGATGAGTTAATCGTAACTGAAATGAGTATATGTATATGTGTATTGTCTGAATCTTCATATAAATAAATTGCACATGCATATCTACTGATGTCTTGTCAAGAGATAAATGGATCGGCTCAAGTATCACACGAAAAATACCAGTCCAGTATTCAGTATCATATACCTACGAAGATTCAATTCTATGCAGTACTACTTCAAGCTTCGTCATGGTTCAACGAGTAAATTAAATTTGAACAAGTCAACATTTAAAAGTGATGGCTGATGGGTTCCATTCAATTACAATTTCACCTTGTTAAAAATTATGATTGTCAAAGTCTTTCTAGTGAGCCCTGCATGAGGTACTTGTAAGTCAACTAAACCTTTTGTGAATATATGTGTGTACATATCCAAATGTTTGACTTGTGACGTGCTCAAATATTTGAAACATAATTTTAAGTTACCTTCGAGCTTCCTGCGCTTATGCCGAAGCACCTAATTTTAAGTGGACTGTGTTTGCTTGGTTTGCGTTGATCCGATAAAAATTCGTAAATGATTTGTTTCTGAAAATGTTTCAAATCGGATAATTGTCATTATTTTGCATCTTTCAATGGGGAATATAATTATGCACGATTGTAACATGCTTATGCTCAAGGGGTTATCTCTAAACTCCAGATCAACAGCCAACCTAACATAGCATAGCAAAATTTTTGACGACATAATATTCGTCGTATTCCAACACCAGGTTTTGTTCAACACCTTTACAATTTCGCGAATTGGGAACAGGCCAGTCGTCATCAATAAATTGAATGCTCCCAAAATTTCGGGATATAAGTTTCCTATCACTGAATCAAATTCAGCTGGAAATGGAGCCTTCTCTCACACTCGGCATCCTATAGCCGATTCATGTATAGTTCCCAACTTCGCCTAATTCATAATAGAAAATTTCAGGCAAAAGTTTTTCGTGTGAAATAGAAATAGTTCTATGACGAGACAAAACATGCATGAACTTACACATAAACAAGTCCACAGTTTATGAGATGGAGTCGAGGATGAGGAGAAGTCAAGTTTTCCTCAACATTGGCCAATGTGAGTGTCACGTTGTGGAAATCTCATACAGGCTAACTTGATTTGGTATAATACGCCTACTTACATGTATGCATTTTGTATGGGTTCAAATGATGGTACAGAATCAGCAAAACTCATACAACATCATGAAAAGTCATGAAGTGTGATGATGATGAGTGTTATAGTGTGTTTAATGCCAGAGATGATCATGAGATCCGTATACCAGTTGCGGCGTATATTTCCCACAAATGAATTACTGCGGATACCTTACTGTGTTGCTTCATATTGAATATCATGCGAAGGATTATGTATTCACCATGAATAAATATTGTTTGTTTATTCCAGCACTTTTATCAGTTGGTTCAGACACAATTTTTTTGAACGAAGATTTCGCACTGTGAGAGAAGCAGCAAACTGAACATATATAGCAAAAGCTTCTTTAACAAACGAAGATTAATGTGTAAATTTCGAGTTAAACTTTTAGAATCAAGTAAAGAATAGAAATCTTACAATAATGAAGGTCCCAATTTTTTATTCCAACTCATGGACTTCATTTCCATTCCACAGTAATCACCTCAAAGTTTTCAAAAACTCCGAATCTGGATTTTCCGGAATACTGCAGTTACAAACTGACGGAATAAGTGTCGAAAGAAAAGATGGAACTGGGATCAGTTCATCTGAATTGCAGCTCAAAGAAGCGGCACAAAAGTATTTCAAACGTAATCAGAGTTTGTTGTGTATTCATTTAAGTACCAATTCCGAAGACCCGCCAAAAGTTTCCGTTCGAACACATGGATTTTTCTCGTACGTAATTGGCCCCGAGCAACAGGAATTCTCAACGTTGAAGCTTTCACTCTCATTTGCATTGTTCACGAAAGATTTGAGAAAATGTCAAGGGAAAATTGTCCTCATGATGGGTAAATTACAATCGAACATGTCTGCTATCAAATCAACCAATATAATTCGATTTTTTATCGTATCACATATTTCTAATCCAAGTTTTGCCATTTAGAATTTCCTGTCTATCCACTCAAATTTGAGTTAGAGAAGAGTGCGGATATCAAAAACGAGAGTTGTGTAGGAAGTGAGCCAGTTATCTCCCAAGATCTCAATCTGAAAAATGTGTACTTGATGCTAAAGCACTTGTACGAAAATGGAGAACGATTTTTTGTTACTGGAATATGCGAGGCAGTATTTGTAAGCAGTCCACCAAGCATCGATCCATTGTCGATTATTGAAAAAGTTAAAGATCGAACTTGCAACAGTGACATCATGATTTTGACAATGGATGGGGCGCAGTTACCGTGTCACAAACACTTTCTCGCAGGTGAACACCATTCCAGAATTTAAAACACTAAAACTTTGTTTTGCATTTCTTCGTAATTTGCCAAAAATTTGTTCCTATCTTCTCAGCACACAGTTCGGTCCTTGCAACAATGATAGCTAGCGGACTTGAGGAGACCAAAAGTGAAATCATAAAAATGTCTGATGTGTCAAAGGAAACTGCCATAGCTTTCCTTGATTTCCTTTACGAGCGAGATATGCAGAAGCCCACTGAAAGTAGTCAGGTTGCACTGGATCTACTACAAGCTGGCCACAAATATGATATAAACTCACTGGAGGATTCCATGAAAACGCTGTTAATTGCAAAACCTAGCTCCTGGTTTGACAAGGAGGTGGCTGGTCATCTCTTCCTCTTTGCCAGAAATGTGGAAGGATGTGAAGAATTGAAGAGGAAAGCTGCTCAAGTTATAAAATCGTAAGGGACATTTTTAGTTTCAATGATTTTGTAATTTTCCGAAGCTTTTTTATACATATTTTAACATTTTGAATACTTCTCTGCTTTCAGGATGTCCGATACTTTCATGGAGTCAGAGGTACACAATGAGTTCTTCAAGCCCAAACCACTTCTCTTTGTGGAACTATTTTCTAGTTTATAAATATCAGTCTTCATTTTTCCGCGGATTAATGTTTTCGATTTGTAAAGCTTATTAATGAAGTAATTTTCTGAAAAGTCCGTATTCTAATCTGTCTAAAGTGTTGCAATTTGCAATTTTCATAATTCATTAGTCCCATGCTTCCATATCATCGTTGATTATGTACCGAGATGATGTCATGATTAAATGAGTACCATATATTAAAATAAATAAATTTTAAGTGTGCTGCAACTTTCAACTTTTCATAGATCTGCTATGCTGCTCAACGAAAAGAGTTCTTGGGTTATTTACGACAACATCCTTTGATCCTTTCACAATATCTTCCTTTCGAACTATGCATTTATAGAAATGCAAATAGCAACTATATTCACATTGTACTTTCTTGTGCATGAACCTTTCAGTCTAAAAATCTTTTTTGTCATGCATTTTATCGAAACTCGATGTCGCATTGGGAGGGTATGGCTAAAAGGCACAGATTAGATAATTGGATATTGGCTTAATGCATACGAAATTCGCATTCAATGTAATACATTTGCTGGAAAGTGCAAAAAAAACCTTGTTACACGTCATGATGCAAGTGCAGTGCAAATGTGATAAGCATGAGTATATCGCAACCGAAACGAAAAGCTTGAGCTCAGCTTTTGCACACGCTTTTTGCGCTACGTTTGCTTTGGCGATGGATGACTCACGCTACACTTCATAGAAATGAAGCAAACACACGTGTACGAACAAATAGCCAAAAAGTGAAGCACACTTTGTAAAGAATGCGAATTGTCAGGATTAGTTCGTTTCGTGACAGTAGTAGGACGTGTTGTCGAGTCGTTCAATTTCAGTTGTATTTTTATAGACATTTTGTCCATTCTTAGTTTTCCGTAATAAAATGGAGGTTCCTCTGCTAAAATCAACTGCATGGACAAGTCTGCCTTTCGGATTTCCTTCACTGAAAATTGAGCATAGTACACAGGAGTTGGCATACACCGGCATACTCGAAGTGGGAGGCACTTCAGGAATATGTGTTGACGCTGAGGAAGGAAACAATGCGAATTTGGAAGAAATCAGAAAAGTTGCGGATGAGTATTACAACAAGCACAGAAGGTATTTAAGCTTAAAATCCTTTCGTCAGTTTTAAATATTAATCAATTAATCATGCCATTTAACTTAGCTTGAAATTTAGTTTAAATAAATTTTATTTCTTTCACTCAGATATTTGTGCATCCATTTAAAAACTGGAACTGTGTACAAAAACAAAGTTTCCGTTCGAATTCACGGATTTTTAACGGAGCTGAGTGGCGACGAGCTCCTGGAATTTGGGAAAATTAGGCTGAATATCTGCATTACCGCAGTGAATACGACGAACGGAGGAAGTGTTCAAGGCTACACAGTCATCAACTCAGGTACTCGCATTTTTTTGCTATACAAAGTATGATTATACCTGATTAAAAATATAAATGAGTCTAAAATCTAAAATCATTTTTGTTTTCAGAGCTGGACATAGTTTCAATAAAGCCACCCGACTCAGGTGACAATGACGGTGGTTTCGAATTCGAAGCCTGCATACGACACGAGCCTTTTATTGAGGCAACAGTGGAGGAGCGTCGAAACTACACCGAGAATCTTTTCTCATTTGAGAGCAACCCCGACTGCTATTTCACCGGAACGATGAAACTTGTTTTGTGCAGCGAGAACAGAACTCGGGTTGGATTCGGCCTAAGAGTACACACCTAATTTTGGAAAATTTTCTAAGTTTTTTTCGTAACTGGACCAAAAAATTTTTATTGCAGATCTCGACGAATCTCATTATGCTGACTTCAAAAAACACATTTTTAGAAAATTCGAAATTTTCAAAAAAAAATTCTAAGTTTTTAGCAAAAAAATTTATTGCAACTTTTATAGATTTTTGAAGAATTTTAACGATTTTCGGAGAAATTTAAAGATTTTCGAATTTTTTTAAAGATTTTCCAAGAATTTTAAAGAATTTCGAAGAATTTTAAAGATTTTCGAAATTTTTTAAAGATTTTCGAAGAATTTTAAAGAATTTCGAAGAATTTTAAAGATTTTCCAAGAATTTTAAAGATTTCAGCAGTTTTTCCACAAATATTTCTAAAATTAAGC
>JAQFZW010001157.1:0-32105 GCA_034687055.1 Heteromurus nitidus
GAGAACGGTTGATGTATTTATTATGCCAGAGTATCATATTATATTCCTCGAGAAACATGTAGAGGAGGAACCGTTATCGAAAAAATAAAAATATACGAGCCATATACTGGAGAGGATTACAATAAAAGAGATTTGCTAACGGTACGATGAGATTACAACCGTGTATCTGGACCATTCACGACGCTCCGACTCGGTTCGAGCATCATTGCCTCGTGTCCTTACAAATTACACGTCACAACTCTTCCCGTGATCACAGCAGAATATAGTTTTAATAGATATCGCTAGAATTAGACGCCGGGAGTGGCTATACTTATCCTACTCTTTTAGAAGTACAAACTAAGCGACAAGTGGGAAATGGTTTGTTTGTGGAGATGATGAAAAAATTTGAAGCGGCAGCACATGAAAGCGCGGTCAGTGCGGAGTTCAAGTCCCGTCCCTCCGTTGCACTGAGTCTGCGAGAAGAAGACCACTCCCACTCAACTTTAAAACTGAGTGTGTATCGAGCCTGGAACAAGCATAAAAAAGAGGGATGAGCAAGATTAGAAGTATTTGAATGTGGACAGGGTGTCAAGTGTACGCACCTTTTTCCGTGGGCGAGCCAAGCGTGAGGGAGGAGAGTGACGAGGAAAGGTTGACAGTAGAAGAGACGGATAGCATTGAGGGGTACTGCTCCAGTTCACCCTCTTCCGAAGGTAAGCATGTCTCGACCATCGCCTCCAGACAGTTCACAAACAACTCCGCACTCTCCGCTGTGCAGTTCGACTGTGAACACAAATGAAAACACACTTTTGAAGCACTCAATTTCAGTTGCACGGGCTACAAATTAAGGTAGACAAGCATTACCTTGGTGAAGGGGCCAGCAAACCTCCAGAGACCCCCAAATCCCATGGACTGCAAGTAGTGTGGCTGTTGCTGCGAGCCATCCTCAAGCGTGATCATGTTCTGAATTATGTTTTGAACGGCGCTCAAAATCACTCGATCATGGCACAGGGACAGCACGTTCGTTATTTTGGCATCGAGAAGTGTGTGGCTGTTGAGACAGAGAGAGAGAGAAACATGAATTAGAAATGATCTCATTTTTTTAATTTTAAATTACATTGTGGATGGCTTACATGACAGGGAAGACTTTGGGAAAGACGATGGACGCTTCGGCGAGGTAGTCGTAGAGGACGCGCATCTCCGCCTCGTCTGTCGTGTACTTGACAAGGGTGGCGAGCACAGTGAGGAGCAGTGCCTGCGTCTGAATGTCGCTCACCACCTCCGGATCCAGAAGCACGTTGTTCTCGTTGGAAACACTCGATCGCTTGCATTCTTCGCCCTCCTACGCCACCCAAGTTGCGTACCATTTTTGTCGTTGATTGTCGGAAAAGGAGAGAACAAGACGAACAAAAATGTTAGTATTTCTGAAGGAGGGATTGCGCGAGGAGGAAAAGGAGGTGTCTATGGTGGCGAGTGTGGCTTTTGGGACTTGACCTTTCGGCCATTCTCTACGCAAAACTACGGAAAGGTCTTACTCTAGCGACCTAATGTAACTGAGAGTAGCTCTGTTCCCTGAGAGAATGTGGTGAGTGTTGCTGGCAGAGAGATACAGAGAGAGAGAGAGAGAGAGGGAGGGAGGGAGGGAGAGAGAGAGTGTGTGTGTGTAATCGTTGTGGGAGGAGGAGAAGGAGACAAGGGCGTGGGATCACAGCACACAGCAGGTATGTCGCAACGTATGCCAGTGGGGAGGGAAGGCTAGGTAGTTGGGGGAGGGGAAAGGAGAGGCAGTCACACACATTCCAAAAGTGGGAAAAAGGGAGCAAGCCTATTGAGGGGATCTGTGACTTTTCTCGCCTGCTTTCTTTCTTTCGTGAGCTGCAGCTTGTTTGCTTGTTGTTGTTGTTTTGTAAAATGTAAAGAGGAAACAAAAAAGTGGTGAAGAGAGTACCTTGGAGCTGTCCTTAGTGGTAGGTACAGAAAAAGATCTCTGAGACTTGAAAAGAGCACGAGCCTGGCTCTATATGGGAAACAAAGAGAGCATAAAGAAGAAAGAAGAGAAGGATAATAAAAGTTTTTCGCACGTGCGAATGAATGCGCACACGGCGAGCACACAACACAGCGTTCGTTCACACCAAAAAAATTTGTTTGTAAAACACATTCCACCGGACTCAAACCCACTAAACACTAGACTACGTCAACAGTTAACTCAACACTACAACACTAAAATGGCATACTCAAGACAAAAAGTTGTCAATGCACAACGGTCAAAGGTCACACACATTTTGGCTGGTCGAGAAATGCAATACCTCGAAACGGGGAGAACGAAAGGAGGAAGAGTCAGGGGCCACCCTGCAATTCGTGGCGAACGAGACGAGAGCGAAAACTGAAAGGGCAAGAGCGAGCGGTTTTTTTGTGAGGAAGCGACTGAGAAGAACCAAGAGCAGAAAGGAGAGCCAGAAATTGGCGAGGTCGGCGGCTCGAGACCCGGGTTTTCACCGGACGAGCCCAACAAGAGATAAAAAGTGCGTGAGAGACAATACCACAATCCGCGTTTCTCATCATTCGCAGAAAATATGATGATGATAAGATGTGAGAGGTCTCCTTTTGGGCATGTCCTCTATTTAGCTGTGATATGCTTTCACCCGAGGAGCATAATGCAACGAACGGGAAACTGACTCGCAATGCAAGCACAAAAAGTTCAAAACAAGAAACGTACATGGCAAGCGTTTTTATAGCAAAATTAAGGTGCGCAGAGATGGAAATGAGCAGCAGGTGAAAGTGCGAGCAAAATTAGAAGAGTGGAGGAAGGCGGAGCAAGTCAGTCAGTCAGTCAGTGAGTGAGAGAGAGAGAGAAAGAGAAAAGAGAGAGAAATTAATGCGATTTGCGGAGCAGTGGTAATTAAAGAGCAAAGGACAACTGCGCGTGAGCATCATCATCATTGCTTTCAGCACCGTGGTTCAGATCCTTTGAGAGAGAGAAAGAGAGAGAGAGGCGAGACTAGACAAATCTCTGATTAGCGGAGATGTATGCAAAAAAGAACGGCATTACTCAGGTTGGCGGCGGTGGTGGTAGCTTCAACAGAAACTAAACTAGGGACTCCTTCTGTGTGTGGGGGTGAGAGAAACGAGAAATGATTGTTGGGGTCAAAAATAAATCTGCGACGGGACAATTGAAACTCGTGGCGTGGGGGAAAGTGCCTACTCGTTTTGTGTGTGTGTGAGAGAGCGAAAGAGCGAGAGAAAAGGTCGGCAGTCTGACATCCCGAGTATTTGTAATCATGTTTTCACTGTGAGCAACGGTATTCTCGAGTGGGTTCTCTACACATTAGCTACATTCAATTGTATTATTATTATTATTATAAGTTGGTATATGCAAGGGCTGAATGAACAGGGTGTTCAGTTTTTTTAGATTTTTTGTGAGTGTTTTTTGGAACAACTCATCTCACTTTGTGCTCATTCCGGACAGGCATTGATGCTGATCTGTGAGACTTGAAGTCACGAGGACACGACAAATCCAAGCTACGCCAGTGTTTCGCACCGCTCTGAACCTTTGCATCATTTCATCATCATCAACAACAACAAATATTATCATCAAATCTCAAGAAACATGGCAACAAAATTATTCATCCCTTTTTCCTTCAGTTTTTCGCACAATTTTTTCTCAAGTCTTGCCTTGACGAAATGAAACAAAAGATGAAACCGTCTGATTCTCCACTAACAATAAGACACGCCTGTCCAACAAAAAACGGAAGAGCAACAACTACCAACAGATACAGATTGAACAACAGAAGAGGAAACAAAGAACGAATAACACGATTATACTTTCATCTAAAAAAATCCTACTTGAAACGGTAGAGTCAGTCAAAAAGAAAGAAGAAAAAACATAAATCCACGACGAATCTTGACTATGACTCTCTAATCCAAATTATAGCACACAATTTCCAAAGTTTGGAAGCAAAAGTCTACTTTTCGTAGAGAGAAATAGAGAGTGAGAGATGGAGAGCAACGGAAAGAGAACTTCACAAAGCACGCAAGATAATACAAAAATCGTTTGGTGTCTTGAGGACGACAGAGAGAGCGAGCGAGCGAGAGATAGATAGAGTTAGAGAGAGAGAGATGGTTGGAGAGGTGAGAAACGTCTTACTTGTTGTACTGTCGTTTGCTTTCCTTGCTGCTGGCGCTGCGCTTGGATGAGGGCTGACTGGTCGAGCAAGTCCCACGACTTCTGCCGTCGGTTCGTCGGCGACTTGGGACTCCAGTTCATGTTCTCGCTGGAAGAGTCCAGGTGGCGAGTCATGTGATGACGAACGTGACACCGACTCCGAACCTCCTCCGACACGGAAATGAGTGCGGCGAGATACGCAACACTCTCCTTCGTCACCTCAAACTTGTCCTTTTTCGTCGGTTTGGCGGCTACGCCGAGAAGCATTGTGAGGATGCGACTCGTTCTCGAGACGGTCGTCGGCGTTGGATGCCTGAAGCCCTTTAACAAGTGTCCCACCAGGGCAAAGTGGAAGTTTGCTGAGAAAATGGAAAATGCGATGGAATGATGGTTGCACCAAAGGAAAGATGAGCGAATGAGCTGTAGGAGTAGTTCACAATCGAGGGGTGGACTTACTTTTGAAGGAGAGGCCCACGGCGTGGTCCAGCTGCTTGAAGTGCCACTCGAGTGGCTCCCTCGTGGAAGTCATAATTTGCTCCAAGCTCTTCGCCTCGAACATTCCCTGTGAGTCGAGAGTGTGAAGGTTCTGCTCGAGCAAGGCGAGCCCAGAAGCGTAAAGGGAAACTTCATCGAGCTGAAGGACGGAAATGGCCACCCAAAACATCATTCGATGAATGGCACTTTCCGGCCTCAGCAAGGGAATCAGGCGGGTCAAGCACATCACAATGGCCTCGATCAAGACGATATCACTGAAACTCTCGAGAGCCTTGACGAGAATTCGGAGCAGCTGCTTGATATCCTGATCTTGAATGGATTTGCTGATGCAGCCGAAGACAATTAGCGCCCTTGGCTGAAGTGCAGGGTTGTAGCGGAATGCGAAGCTCTTGGAGAGCTGAGTCCAACACTGCAACCAGTCACACTCCGGGATGTCCCGCATGCAAGCCTACGCAAACAAGGAAACGAGAGTGTGGGTGAAGAGACGATGATCAAAGAAGAGAAAGAAGAGGAAAGAGTTTGTGGTTGAGCGGATTTCTCCGCTCACGTTTTATGCTCCACTTTTACCTCGACGATTTCCAGCAGAGCGTCAGTAATAACTTCGAGAGAGGTGAGGGCAAGTCTTTCCCTGTCCATTGGGGAGTAGTGGCCCAGCCACCGGTCTCCAGCATGGCGGTACGACGATCTAAATGCGGTCACAGCCGCAGACTTGACCTTGCTGATTCCAAAGAGAAGGTAGAACTTGGGAAGGGAGAACTCGTCCAAGCTCAGTCTGAGAACCCTGTGAGTTTCCTCTGCAGGGGAAAATACAAGAAGCCAATCAGGCGGAATTTAGGAGAAAGTATTGCGATTTTGTTTACAAAATGGTAGAGACGAGCATGTTTGCTTCGCATGTTTTCCGCTCGCTCACCCGAGAACTGCGGCTGAGTGCACGTGCAAAGGGAATGGATGATGTTGATCACAAGTCCGTGGGTGGACGCCCTCATGGACACAGAGCCAGTGCACACAAGGAAGCAGACGACGTGCACCAGGTACGGGAGGTGGTGAGCGACGTCGAGACAGTTGTTAAAGGAGAGCATGAGCAAGTAGCGGGCGAGGATGGCGATATCGTCCCACATCAAATGTTGCTCCAGAGTGGCCACCGGAGAGGTGCAAGTCTTCTCCAGCACGCGACACAGTCTCCCAATCACCTTCCTTGCGACGAGCTGCACGTTCGCGGAGGCGAGCGCGACCGCAGTGTCCGCCATGATCTCCGCTTGCGGAGACCCCAGACCTCCAGTCACGCTCCGCTTGATAAAGCTGTCCAGCACCATATCAATCAAGTCAGGAACCTGTCCCAGTGAGCCCCATATTTTCGCTTGGATTGAGGGATACATCTCCACCTCCTCGATTGTGAGGGTAATCAGCTTGTCCAGTATCATTGCTACTTTCTGCCGCTTTGCGTCGTCCGACAGTTTGCAGAACTTGACGAGGTTCGGCAGCCACGGGGTGATGTACTCCAAGCACAAATGCTTCAGCTCGATCGACGACGCACTGAAGCTGCAAGAGAAGAGCAAATAAACAAATAAAGAGTCCACTCATTTGTTGTTGGGAGGTAATGCGGGCGCGAGCAAACAGCCACTCAGTCTCACCCGTGTATGCACTCCTCGAGGAACTCCAACGTCAGTCTCGGCTCGTTGTGCGCCAACTTCTCCGACACACTTTTGATGAAGAGCGTGTTGTTTGACGGAATGCACAGGCCCCAAGTCTCGAGAAGTTGACCCTGCGAATTAAATCATTTCACATCAGAGGTGGTCAGCCACTGTCTTCAGTTAACCGCAGAGTAGAGCTACCTCCTCCGCCTTACCTCAATTTTGAGATCAAAGGTGGCTGTGAGAGCACACAGCTGATTGTAGGCAGCGGTGCGGAGGTTCGGGTCAGAGGAACCCAGATTCAGCAAAGCCATGTTGAGCAGCGTGCCAGGTACGTCCTTTGGCCGAATCTTCTGATGCACCGTCACAGAGTCCTGAAACAAGACAAGCAGAAGCATAATAGATGGAGTAGTCAGAATACTTAAGTCGTCATGCGATGAGAGGAATGAAGAAACAAACGACGCACCGGCTGGGAGAGCTCCCATCGGTTCCTGATGTGAATCACTGCCTGCACAATAGAATCACAGTCGTTATGAATGAAGGACAAGGGTCCCGACTCATTCGCGATTGTAAGCGTGAACTGATTGTCATCAACGAGGCAAACTTCTTCAATCTCTGACGCGTAGTAGACGTCGTTGAGAAGCACGGAGTGGGACAACACTTTCGTCTTCTCCGCCGATGTGATCTGGATAGCACTCGGGCCCACTTTGATTGTCACTTTGGTGTCCTTGTGGGACAGTTTGAGAGCGTTGTTGAATACCTTGAGATCCTCGTCGAGCGACAAGGTAGCACCGGGAAGTTTCTGCTGATCCACGTCGATGTAGTCCGAAAGTCGGTTCGTCGAGTCGAGAAACACTATCTTCCGATTACCCTATTTCAGAGAGGAAATCTCAAGTTCAACGGAACAAGGGATGCAAGGCTAGAAGTGAGAAATAAGATGGGGACAGCAGCTGGATTACCTTGAGAGGGGCGAGGATTCGGTCGTGGTATTTCGTGTACTCCCTCACCCAAGAGTTACAATTGTAAATGTAGGCGGCGTGCAAGTTCTCGTACGCGACTTCGGGTAGGACGACAAACCACTTTTGAAGGTACTCGGTCCGGAAGCGATTGTCGGAGCAGGTGTGGGTGAAATCCACAACCAGTTCGAATGGTTTGTGACAGAAAGGTTTCAGCGTGAGTATCACATGGTAGATGAGCAGGTCACCGTTCGTGTCCGCAATTCTGGAAGGAAGAAGAACCCCCTCAACTTGCATCTCGACAGCATGCAAACTCGACGGGATGCAAAAAAAGAGAATAATATTTATTATTTGTGTGGACTACGGCACTAGTCTGTCCTGCCGCAGTTTATTACTTGTAACGTCTGGCGACGTAGTAGAAGATTGGATTGCCGGCTCTGGACGTGCCCGCCTGGTAGAAGATATTGAGCGATTTGATCGACTTGAACTCGTCCTTCTCGTGCATGTTGTGCTTCGACATGATCTCCTCAAACTTGGTCGACGTCATGTCCATCGAGCTCCACCGCGTGTACGATGAGAACAGCAAGTGCGAGTCAACGGGCTTGTGCTCAGGCGGGCCTAAATACGCGAGCAGTGTGGCCATCTTGTCGAAGGGTCTCCTGCCCACCGCCTTGTGGTCCCTTGAGGATGACAAGTAGTCGCCAATCTTCTCCTGGTGCGTCCACAGGAGTCGGTGCAGAGCAACCACGTTCGCGTCACTCACGAAGGACAAACAGTGCGAGCCGCCTGGAAAGAAGGAGAAATGGCTAATGTGAGCCCCACAAAACCGGACAGGAATAGTAAGGATGAGGTTTAAAAATGGAAACCTGCGCAAGCAGACAGCCGCTTACTCTGCTCCACAGTCTCACAATCTGAGGCGATTTGGACAAAGAAACGTCGGCCCACCTCAAAATTCGCGCGCACAAAGTCGTTAAAGGGGAGCATGTGCTGCTCCTTCGAGAACTCGACGTGGTTCGCAATGTTCTGCAGGATTTTCGAGACTAGCATCAAACCGCGCTTGATTTTCGTCGGAGGTTGCCTGTCAACTATTCCGCTCTCGCAAGGACTCACTATCGCCGGATTAATAAAGCGGAGGAAGATGACAGTGCCGACGGCGCCCATGTTGTTCTGGGGAAACTGGGGAAACCGTTTGCTCAACACTTGATACAAGCAATGGCACATGCTCCGGAGCTGAGGTGGAAACCTGCCAAATTACCAAGGAAAAGTGCGCACGCACATTTAGCGATTGTGTTTTTTTGGAAGGTCATTAAATGGTTTCCAACAAAATGCGTGAGTGAGTACCTGTCCGCAGAGGAAACAATCGCGTCGAACACTTTCTGCGTGAGAGCAATAAGGTTCTGTCGGTGTTGCTCAATGTCGTCATTGGGGTCGAGTCTCGCGGGATCCACCTCAAACGAGAAGTTAATTTCTGAGAGGAGAGGTCGGATCATTGGCTCGAGCAAGCTTTGGAGATACGAAGCTCCGTAGATCTTGAAGCAGAATGCCATGATCTTGGAGGCGAGGGAGTTACCCCTGAAGAGTGTCTGCATGCAGTCAGACGCCTCCACCTCTCTGTAGAACATGTTCCAGAGGAGAGGCGACAGCAAATGCTTCGCATCGAAGAGCGTGACGAGTACTCTCGCCAGCTCGTCCATTTGATGGAACGGAACCACATTTGCCAACGCCATCGCGATCGGCAGCTCGCCTACACAAGTTTCGCAGAGGAAATGAAACAAAGGAGTGGTTAGCAACATTTTGGGTGTGCTGCTCTGCGAAGGAGTTGCGGAAAAATTAAGAGAATTTCTACTGAAGCGGTAAGTGCACCTGCGTGAATGTCATTAGTTCCATGGTAAACTATAAATATTTAATAAGGAAAGGATAAATAGAAGCTCGGCAGTAAGTAATTGCATTAGTTTAAAGTAGTAAATAGTTAACTAGAACCAACTAATCAACTTTGGTTTTCAATTTTAGTGGATTATGTGTCAGCCCGCAACTAGCTACAAACTACGAATGTGTGTTCCCCTTCCCCGTGTGAGTGGACGTTTGTTTTGTAGCGGTGGCGTTAGTGTGGAACAAGTGTGTTCGCATGTCAAGAGTGTGGTAAGTGTGCACCCATTGTGTTCCTGTCACTGCCCCACCCCAAGTGTCGAGTGTGTTCGAGAGAGAGAGAGAGAGAGAGAAAGTGGAGTGAATAAGTCAAATACCTTTGTCGCCGATCATAGTTACGAGTTGGACGAGCTGCTCAAACCGGTCAGCCAGCACCGTTTCTGCGAGAGTATCGAACTCTGTTCCTTGTTGTAATATTTTGGTTAACACCTACATTCCCACCACAATTTGTGTTCACATTTTTCATCGCGGTCGCCACCATCACATCATTATCCACGCACATACAACAAGCGATAGAGAGAGAGAGAGAGAGACACGTACGGAACATAGGAACAAAAAATACAAAGAGAATTAAAAACTGTGAGAAAGAGAACAGTGAAAGCGAGCACAGCTGCTGGTGACTCGAAACAATCACCAGCACCAGCGGCTGCACAGTTTTTACAAGACGGCGCCCACAGGGATCGCGAGAGCGCTACAGTTATGTTTTTGCATGTAGGAAAATGAGAAGAAATAGAGAGTTGGTGTGAAAGTACCTCCATGAAGGCAGCCCTGGTTTGCAGGTCAGGATGGTAGCCCAACGAGATGGAGTGCATGAGACCAGAATCGATACTTGCACTGAGCAAGTTGGACATTGCCTGGATTGTAGCGTTTCGCAAAGCCTGCAACTTATTCGCGTGAGCTGCCTTCGGTCCCTTCTGTTCCAGCTCCTGGCCTTCTGTACACTCATTCAACAGGTTTTTGAACAGAGTAAAATACCTGAATCAGGTGCACAAACACACAATCAATCATCTGGAATCAACTCTAGAAAAACGGGAGCACACATGTCACTCGACACAGGTGCCCCAATAGCGGGTATAAAATAAAATGTGATTCCGCTGTTTTTTGTGACGTTTACTTGAGAAACAATTGCGACTTCGCTTCCATCAAGTCACCCCGATCGGACTCCTCCGGCTGGAGAGGAAGTCCTCGAAGAAGAGCTGCCACTGCTTCCATGCACGCCTGTCGTAAAAATTGAGAGATGTCATATTAGCTTCAAGGCTCGATGAATGTGTATAGTTGGTTTGTGCGTTTGGTGTGTCACCTGGTCGAGGTCCCTTGTGATGAGGGTAACATCGCCTTGCGTCGGCGGCACAATCTGATGAGAAGTTCCCATCACCCAGTCTGTCAAGTACTCGACCAACTTGTTCCTAAACTTCATCTCTTGTCGGAATGCCAAGTCGTCACGACGATTCATCATCGCCTCCACGAGTTGGCACAGTTTGGTGCGGATGTGGAGGGCGTGCACAGTCATGTCGATGTGCCGCACATACCTAAACACAGGTACCACCAAAACAGTAAAAAGCCAAGGTCGTCGGTAAACAGTAAGTCAGTGGCACAAAAACCGAAATAGTGGTTTAAAACTGAACCCGTTGTACGGTTTAAAAATGCAGTGAATTTTTTTATAAAAACTAGAAATTTGTGAATTTTTGAAAATCCAATTTTTTGTTGGATTTTTTAAATATAAAAATCGTTTAATCAAGGCCATACCAACGTTACCCCTTTGGGATTTTTTGTGGGTCACAGTTTTTATCCAAACTAATCGTAACTTAGTCCAGCATAACTCTGACCAACAAAAAAAGCAAAGGGGACGACCCTTGGTATTGGTGGTTCATCTAGTCTTTTAGTAAACGGAGGCCGCCTGCCAAAGGCCAGAGTTGAGACCAAGTACCTGACAATCGCCAGCATCATTGCTTCAATGCTGGTCGCCCCGAGATGCTCCGACGGCTGGTCCATCTTGTTCTCCAGCACGTTCTTCATGATGAAAATGATGTGCTCAATGAACTGCGTGTTGATGTCCGTGACGATAACCTGAACAGGAAATGCAACCTACACCACTAATTAGTAGGCCTGCGCTTTCAAAACAAGAGCGGAGATTTTGGAGAGGGAGTGAGGAGTTAGCAACTTACCTGTCCCTGTTGGTCAAAGAACTTCTCGACGATCACCTTGATCTGGTCGAAGAGAATGGGGTAGAGTGCGGGAGCCATTTCGTGTCCCACCAGCTCCTTGACGTGCTTCTGGATCTGGGCGCCAAACTTCTCGTTGGAGCAGACGAGTAATCTCAGGAGTTGGCTGACGAACCTGAAAGTGAGAAGGAGAGAGAGAGAGAGTCGAGTTAGTTGGGGGCGAGAGTGGCGTAGTTGAGCGGAGTTTGTGGTGGGAGCCTCACTGGGTGACGGGGCAATACTGCATGTCTTGCGAGGTAAGGACACTTGATTTCCTCGAGTCGAGGGACAGCGTTGAGGAGGACGAGATGGGGAGTCTGGCGGGGCTCTTGCGTTGCAAGCAGACACCACCGAGTGCGCAAAGGAAGCCGGTCATGTTGGCCCATTCGTTGATCTGGTCCTGTCGACGATGGCAAGTGAAGAGGTGAGTGGCGTGAGCAATACTTGAACGAACATTGTACGCAGGAGGAGAGTTTGAAACAGTGCATACCTCCAAGTCATGGTCAGAGGAGTGGTGCGACGCTCTTCTCTTGCCGCGGTGGTGGAACTCACTCATCCCCTGTGTGCCTTCCTCCACGCCGCCTGCCTTCCCCTTGGGGTACTGGAGGAAGTGCTTCGTCGTCGAGTCCCAGTTCATGAAGCTCTCTTCCCATGCCTGCATCACACACCAAAGTCACCAGCGTTAGGATCAGAGTAATTGAGAGTTAGTGACGAGTGCAGGAGAAAGGAGTTTTGGGAGTTGCTCGACTCACCTGCAGCACTCCGGTGGTGCAGTGCTCGATCTTGCGGAGCAACGCCATGATCTTCTTCTGGAGGGAGACCCGACCTAAAACAACAAGCACAATTCAATATGGTCATTTGCAAAGTAGGCTCTGAGACAAAGCACTGGTGAGCACACAAAACAAACCTTGATGATGCTCCCGACAGTAAACTCTGGACTCTTGATTAGCTAAAAATAGGAAAGGTATCGTCATGTAACAGAGGGAAGGAGAGAGCAAGAGCGAACGAGCGAGAGAGAGAGAGAGAGAGAGCGAAAGAGAAAAGAGAGAAAGAGTGAGTGAGAGGCGCGCGACAGAAATTCGTGTCAACGAAAGGAGCAACGAGAGAGAGAGAGAGAGCACAAAGACAAAGAAATAAACGAGCGTCAGTGAGACAGAGATCATTTTACAGTTCTTATGACAATATCACGAAATGTTGCAAGGAAAAGACGTGACAAGTGAAGGAAAGTTGGGAGGGAAGGGAGCAGCGCCCTACAACAAGAATCCCACCTCGCAATAGCAGAGAGATGGAGAGGAATAACTGCCAACTGCTCTGCTCCCTTCCCATGTTACCCACACCCAAAACACTTGTTTGAAAACTGAAAATTGCTGGAGTTCATCTGACGCCTTCTCTAAGCCTGATGTCGGCTGAACAGTTACCTGTGCTGAGGTTCGCGGACGCCTGCGCCAACTCCAGGTAAATGTGGTAGTTTGGGAGGAGGCAGGTGACGGTCAGCTCGTCGGGGCCACAGCGGATGTCCGCCTCTTCGCAGAGGAGCGCGAAGCAGGACATGGCGATGGGAACGGCCTCCATGTCGATACTCCAGAGGTACATGAAGAACACGACTTCGAGCTTGATGTGCGCCTGCCGACAAATCGCAATGTGACTGCCGACGTTCGCGTAGTCCTTGTGCCGAGAGAGAAACGCATTCCGGCATATCAGGATCTCCCGCAGCCACTTCAGAATGTCCGTGTAGTTCACGATCAAGTGTTGTATCAGCTTTTGTGAAATGGAGAACAGCACCTGGGAGCACAAGAGACAACAACAAGTCATGCCATTATAACAATTCCAAGTTAAAACATTGCCATTACAACACGAAAATGGTGTGCTTTTAGTGTGCTTGCCTGCGAGGACACGTCCCAAAAGGTATTGATTGGAGCCTCTGGATTCCACATTTCGATCTTTTCTGGTCGATGAAGAACGAGCAACGCCTCCATGGCCTCCTGCGCTACATCCGGCATGGATGTCTGATGCACCAACGAGACTAGCCCGTTGATCAGCTCCAGCGTCGAGCTTTGGATCTCATGACCCGCCTTCCCTTGATTCTAGGTACAAAACAAGAACGATTTGAGTGGAGAGAGGAAACATTGGCTTTGTATGAGTATTGTATGAAGTTGTTCAGGCGGCGGGGGGTGTGCCACCCTCCAAGAACATACGTTCAGCATGAGCATAGGGTCCGCGTGGATAAGTCGAACCATCCAAAAGAGGAGATTCTTGTAGCTGGCAGGCTCTTCGGAAGCCTTCTCCTTGAACTTGAGATTGGTGACCTTCTCTTGGAGCGTGAGTCTCTGGAAGGAGAGAAAGAGGGAGAGGCGGACGTGAGTATATTCTGCAAGGTGGTGGACCTCAGCGTTAGATTGTGTTTTGTGGATTCACAGGCAGTTTTTACCTGACACAACTACACTCCACCAAAAGTGATTTTCAGATTGCAGCATATACAAGCATTCAAAATAGCAAATATATATTTTTTCTTTATCGTTCAACACTGACACTGACAAAAGTTTAACGTTTAACATGAGACGACAGAGAAGGGGGGAGGGGAGCATGTCATGTATGCACTGTGCACTACTCAACAGTCTCTCAGAGAGAAACTCGTGACCAGATATTTCATTACGAGCAAAAGTCGGACAAGAGAGGAACTACATACATACATGGACATGCAGAAGAGAGAGTTGGGATTGGAATTTGGAAGGTGACTAATATTGATATACGAGATTTAAGACTGAGATTGAGAGAGTAGAAGAGAGTTTCGTCTCGGAGCGGACGGAGTACCTGAATCATCTTCAAAGGCGTGTGCGTGATATAACCTTGGGTAACTTTGTTTAAAGTCTCTGTGAACATGGCCCTAAGCTCGGAAGATTTACTGTACACCATATCGATTTGTGGCCACCACGACAGTCTTGGTTGCGTTATGATTCTGTGCATGCGCCACACGAGTTGTCGGGAGAAAAGAAAATTTGTGATTAGACAAGCACACATCAGCACACGAGTTGGAAACAGTGAACTCTGCTTGAGAGCATTTATTTAGAGAGATAGTATTGCGTTGGGGCGCTTCGCTGGCGACGCTTACTTGTGCAAGGAACTAATGAGAACGAAATGGTAGACGGAAGGGGAGCTCGGGTTGAGACACACTTTCAGTGGCTCGTTGTTGTGCGGGTTGATGCGGAAGCAGGAGACGAAGCAGTCAATCATGAGCTCGATGTCGAGCGAGGCAAAGTTCTGGCCTCGAGAAAAGGGTTTTATCGGGTTGAATAGTAACATCTGCACAATTACAAATTAATGCTAAAACCATGCAATTCCAGAGAAATCGTCGAGAAAAGGATATGTTACACTCAATTTGTTACCTTGAGATCATTAAATACGTTTTGTACGAGTAGGAAAACGACATTATTCCTGTCCAAAATATTGATGTAAGTTGACACCTGAAAAGTGACAGTGTTCCTTTGCATTAATTCGTTCACTCGAACCATTTTTCAGAGTTTATCGTAGGCATTGCTTAAACCTTGCACAATTTGACACAGGTAACGGCTGCAGCTTCAGTAAGCTGCTTGGAGGAACTATGGGGCGACAAAGCTTTCTTCAGACTGTCCATGAACTGCTTCTTCTTGCAGTGGCGAGGGGAGCACGGAGCTCCCGCGTCCGCGTTCACAATCTCCTCCAGGATCTTGGGCGAGAGAACGAGGAGCATGATTTGGAGCGGCCACACAGCTGCTCTTCGCTTGTTGTTCTCCGCGAAGCTATCCAGCAACTCAAACAAAGACTCGCAACATTTGGCGAGCTCTTCGCACGGCTTCTTTTGCAGGTCTGCGAACTCGTGAGGGTAGTTGTCCATCCAGTTCCAGATCGCCCTCTCCAGCGCATTCATGAGCACAAGGTGGGCACCTTTCTTCAGTGATTTGAACTTCTGCACCGTTTCTGCTCAGACAAAAGTAAAGGCGGCGCTCAACCAAGTCCCAACTACAAGGTTATACAAAACGTACAAAGATAATGAGCGAATTGTTTGTGCACTGTGCACACTCACCATTGAGGAGCTTGTTGAGTCGAACGAGGTCCAAGCTGATATGCTGGATCAGGTCAATGTCCGTGTAATCCGGGTTCTCCTCGTTCGTCGTGCTCAACTCTTGCAGCCTGCCTGAGACACGGTTGAAGACAGCGTTGAAGTTGTTTACCGACAACGCGTACAGCACTCGGGATGCGAGTGCTCTCACTTGAACCACCTGCGCGCTTTCCGGAGGCAAATCTGCAACGAGACACAAATCAAAGTGAACTTGGAGATCGAGTCGCATTGAGGAAGAGCAAAATGTTGCAAGCTGGCAATCTTACCGATGAACTGCGTGACCTCTCTGAGGAGGAGCTTGACATTCATGGCCTCATCGTAGCGGGTTGTATCCTTGGGCTGCCCACTCAGGCATTTCTCCAGTGTGTCCATAACGATGAGCAAGGATTCGTAGTAATGCTTCTCGAAGTCAGGGCCATGGGGCCTCTGCGACGACAAAATGATAACAAACTGGATTCAACCGCAAATAAAAAATACCCCCAATTACTTATGCCTTCCTCACTCCGACTCGAGTACTCTGAGCACACAGTCAACTCACACCCGGAAACTCGACCGAAATTTAGATCTACGACTGAAGCAAAGGACATTGAATGGCGACAAAGTGGGACGGGGTCACGGGGAGTCTTGGCAACGCGCTTAGGACTGACTTCCGGAACATTTGAGTTTGAGAATACTTTGCAAGTGTTTATTTAGTATTTTCGAAAGTGAGCTGAACACATTTCTACGTAAAACGTAATAGCAACTCATTCAACGTTCTGAAATATGTCATCGTTTGGATAAGGAAGGAGGAAGGAAGAATGTGGTAACGGTGAGTTGTGAGTTCCGTGTGATTGGCGCATGCTGTATTAAACAAGTTGGAGTTCTCACCGTTTCGTTGACTTTCTGGAGAATCTTCGTCAGCCCTGATATGACCAATGAGAAGCGATAATGTGAAATGTAGATGAGACAGTCTTTGTTTTGCTCCACGTTGTACCTTGCATGAGTTGTTTGAGGTCCAGTGCGGCACGGCAACTAAAAAGACGGAGGAAACAGCCCAATTAGAGTAGGAGCAGAAGTATACCTTTGCAATTAGAAGCGCAGTACGCAGCCAGCCAGAAGGCATGTGGATGCAGAGAAATAAAGTGCACCTCATCCCACGTATCCTTATTCTTACAAAGTCGTCTCCAAAATTCATTGAGCTTGCCACTTTCACCTGACCGCAGCAAAGCTGCTGTGCATAGCTCCACGCAAGCTAATAACTGCATCGCGTTCCTCTCAAATCTCAACTTCCCTCTGCCCTGATTGACGCAGCTAAACTCTTGAGCAAGTCTCACAAGACCACTAGACGTTGTTGTGATCTTGTGATTGTGAGTGAAAGACTGGCGGAGGCAGGTAAATAGTCTCCAAGAAAGGTGCTCTGCTAATCAGCACAATCACATGGAACACGACCTTAACTTTGTGCGTGTAAACCACTAAACCAGCATACGCGTGGCAAGTCAGATGAAGAATGTCAATGTCACGGTCGGGATACATGAGTGGGACAACAAGCCAAGAGCCAAGGGAAAAGATTTGAAGTAAAACAGCAAAGGCGACAGAGTGAACAGAAAATTAGGTTATACTTATTTTCGGAATCATTTGTCCATTTGTCGTCGTATCAACAAATGGACATATTTTGCATTATATTTGCGTGCGTCTCTAAAACTGTTCTTCGTTGAAACGGTTTGATGGAAGAACCAATTGCCAAATAATGAGGAGTTGGATGACGGATTGTTGGCATCATTAAATATTGAACATCAGTAATAAGAGCTCTTCTCCATTTTACTGAACTTTCTCTGTGAAATACAGATACTTGATTGGAAACTAAATCATTTTCCCCTGTCATACACAATAGATACACATTTAATGCACCCTTCGTGACATGCCCACTTTGCTTCTCTTTTCGTTTTCTTAAAACAGCAACAGCACTCTTGAAATCATATTATATTGTATTTGTATAGCAGTTCTCATATGACATTATGGTAATATGATATGATCGACTCGTTTACTACGAAATAGGATTGACGCACACACTTTGCGTATTGGCTGAGTGAAAGTAGGCGTTTCTCGGTATCCCATTCAACGATTCAACTCGGCTAATCAAGTTAAGACGTCCTCTTTCAATCAGGCTCTGCTCATATCATCCACGAACGAGCCAAAGGATGCGAACCCGCGAACCGCAATTATTGGAGAGAGCGAGAAACATTTAATGGAATTTTAATTTTTGGAAGCCCACTCTCAGTCAGAGTTCCAACTCCCCTCTGTTCGCGTGTTATCTTACATTTCATTTCGACGGATGCTGATGCTGGTTAAAAGAGAATAATGAAGTGGGTGAAAGTGAACTGGCAGCAGCCGTATTTAGATGGGAGGATGAGTGTTTATAATTATGTTGGAGGAGTTGTGTGTTACCTGTTCCTCGAACCGCATGATGAGAGAGGAAACCCACTCAACAGGTTTCTGGGATGCCATGATGATTCCAGGTATTAATAAATATCTATAATTTTCACTTGAACATCAACATACACGATCACCCACAGCGCGTTGTCGTGTTGAATTAAACTCTAAAAAAACACGTCATCCTCTCTCATTCACCATTCCGGCCGATTGAAAGAGGCGTTGTGAAGAAAGCACGCGGCTGGTTCTGATTGTACTCGAGCATTGGTAATGTTCTCCTCTAACTTCTCTCCTCCGATCCCCTCAATCTTTATTCTGCTTTCTCTCGCTCTCGGGCGTGCAGATGAGCTGACTCTTGCAGACACTTGACGGGATGACAACTTGTGCGCAAGAAACAAGCACTGGGCATGATGGTGGTCACGTTCCGAGTTGTCGTCGCATGACTGGATGTAATTGGATTGGGACTTGCTTTCACTCAATTAGTTGCCCTTCGTCAACGTCACAGCCACTTTTCTCTCAAATATCATAATTGGTAATCGTCACTTTTGTTAACACTCCTCAGCCCCTGTCTCGGGTTACAAACTCGTCTCATTCCATTGGCCTTTCGTCCTTGGTTTCATTGTTCCCGGGAAACACGTCTTATTTCTACACTTTCTAATTGTCTCGATATGATGATGTTCATCGCCAATGATTCGTATTCCGTGGAACAAGTGTCTCCGAATTCCTCGCTCCAAGACTGACGGAGGTAACAACACTAACAACCCAAATTAAGGGGAGCGTAGACGATGAGGCACGTTTCGAAAGTATCATTCAAATATTCTCAGTCCATTAGTCTTGGACTGATTGAAAGTGACAAAAAGTTGGAATGCTTGCTTTCAAGTTGCATTGCGACTCCCACGCCTTCGCTACCTAAACCACCTGAACATGATGCTGATTTGGTGATGCATGAGACTTGGGCAGCCTGGCAAAGAAAAAACCGTGGTCGCAGCCTGTTGATGACCAGCGAGGATAATGTAGCTCAGGTGGAAAATGCCAAACTTGCGATTGCGGGTCACGGGGTCACATTACGAGTACATCGTAAAAATTCACCAAATGATACACTTTCTTTTGAGCATTTCGAATAATGGAGATTATAATTTAAAGTTCTTGTGTTGGGGGCATTCACTCACTTCACTCGTGTCACATCATTCCTCAAAGTACACCTTTCCCTTCTCTCTTTGCTCCACTTCCAACTTGAGATGCTATCGGAACTGAGGTTGGTCGTCGACACGGAAAGCCTCTCTCACCAACAAAATAACAAATCCAGTTTAGCAACACTTGTAATTAAATGTCTGTATTTCGAAAATGACGTTGCACAACTTGTCGCTGATTTTTGGACGAGGAGGACGCTGGACGTGGCTTATTGATCGATCGGTTCTGATGTTCTGCATGTCATCCTCTGACTCTCCTCCAACTTAAGTGCAAGAACATGTGAGCTCCCGTCTGCCCCTTGATTCTCTCTCGCTCTTCTTCTTCTCTCTGAAATGCAATAAGAAACAAGGGCTTTAGAATAACTGTTGTTTCCTTCCGTTTTAATCGAGAAATGAGAATCCCGTGATCGTGTTTTTTTGCGAAGGATGGGATTCCGACGGAGAGGTTGGATGATAAAAGGTTTTGGTGGTGTACGATCAATGTCATATGTGCAATGCTTTGCTGGTGTGAGTGGTGGGAGGGATGCTTCTCAGATAGTCGCTCATCAAGAGCGTATTACTCGGGAAGTGGGAGATGTGAGCGAAGAGAGTAGAACGGGAGAGAGGAAATGTGTGCCTTTCCCCAAACACACGGCTTCGTACTACATCCGACACACCGACGAAAGTCTACAACGACCAGCAGGATGATCGAGTAAAGCACCCCAACCAAACCTTCATTAACAAAACCATCTCTCTCTTTCTTTCTCTTCCTTTCGCACACTGGCAGTGTGCAAACCAAATACACATTCGCAATGAATTCCACATATTCCTCAGCTACGTTTCCGCGCTGCGAGTTTGGTGGAAAGTGTGGGAGTGAGGGTGCATCCATCAGAATCCGTACCGCCACTTCCGCCCAGTTTATTCACCAGAGATGTAATTAGGGAGGAATAAGCTTCAAGACATCAAGAATCATCTCTATTCCAATTCCCTTCAAAACCATTGTGAATGTTATGGAAACCACATCTCCCACTTCATACCATCTGCGAAGCGTGTGTTGAACGTACATTTGGTTCAACTCAGCAGCAGCATCCTCTGGACAGCCCGAGAAAGAAGAGATGGCAAAGAGCATTGGCGGAAGGGATTTGTGCTCCAAAAAAAGAGGAGGATGAATGTGTGCGACTCCTGTCTAGTTGCAATTGCAAATGGGAAATGAGAGCGTGAGGAGAGGAGACTGCACTTTGAAGCTCCGGATTTCGCACTCCTCGCTTGAGAGCAGCAGACTTTTTGAGCGGGGTGGGGGAACATATTGCTGCGAGATTGGATCTCTACGACTTCTCTCTCACACACACACGACACACACACACACACGCTCTCCGAATTTCGCCGACTTATCCAGTCGCACACTTCCGCCCACACAAAATCCCATTATGAAGGAAGCAGGAGCAAGGAGAAGGAATGACGGGAAGCAGATGTGGAGAAAGGGCAAACAAAGGAGAGCAGCAGGTCGACATGCTCATTCAAAGTCCACCAGCTTCTCTCAATCTCAGTCGTACGCTCTCTCCCCTCGCACTCTCACTCTCGCAAGCCCCGTCGTGGAAATAACTCAGCGATTGATGGAAGGTTGGTGGCGGAAGTACTTCTCCATCAACTCACGATTTAGCCGATTACCTACCCAAAACATGCATCTCCCAACTTCAAGACAATCTATCTATGCTGTATGCTGCTAACAAACTGGGGGAGAGAGAGGACCATCTACTAACCTACCGATCAAGAGAGAGATTGAAGGATTGGAGTTGCGACGACCCACTTGTTACACTCCCCATTCGCACGGTGACGGCGGTGCCGATTGCAGCCGAATCTTGTCCAAAATTTAAAATCCCTTCACCACACGACGACACACATCGAGCGGAGAAGCCGACCTTCTCCGTCATGCACATTTGCCAGTGGCAGTGTTGAATGTATCGCAGAGTCAAGAGTGGAACTGGAGCCGAGTTCGAGTTGAGTTGGATAATGCCCGGAGAGGAGAGACAACTGGAAATCGAGGATCACACAACCACAGCTATCATCCCATTCTCTATTCCCAATTCCTCACGACATTTCCCCCAATTTCCAGCGAGCCGAGCCACTCGTTTTTGCACTTATTACGATTAGTCTCACGACGTTAGCACACTTGAACTCTGCACACAACTTTCTTCATCCATTTTTAATGATCAACGTCCAACGTCGAGTCTTGGAGATTTTAGGGTTTTCACGTCAACTCGAATAGTCGACAGCTCGAAACTGCATACTGGCATACGGCTCGTGAGCTCTCTGTCCTCTGCCGATTGTCGATGAGAATGAGAAACGACACCGACATTCGTTTAAATTCAGAATGGCATTTAAAGGCCACCACTGACGACTTGGACTAGTAGCCACAGTTAACAGGTTGTCGAGTCGAGTTTGGTTTGGACTTTGGACATGTCATTCATCGTTGGAAAATTGGAAATGACTTGCCTACCTCACATTTTCAACATGGCCAAAATGAAAGAACAGAATGGTGAACTATTGACTGTCTGTTAACTGGAAATTATTAAATTATTAATTTGGGGAACTAACAAAGAATTTGTGTTGATTCACTACCTATCTGCCTGAGACGAGTTTGCATTCCCCCCGGACGACGGACGAACAAGAAAGAGAAACACTGACAACTGACCAACAACCAAACAAATACATCCAACATCCAATCATCCAATCCAGTCAGCTGAGAACGAGTTGTTTGAGCTGAGGAATTGAGGAATGATACAAGAGAATGTTGAATGCTCAAGTTGGAAATGCAATCTGTGGATGATAGATACTAGATTTATTAAAGTGCCATCAATAATTCAATATTGCTAATTGATTACCGGCAATGACACTATCCTGAACTATCCTCTCCAGCTTGAAAGACATTCAACGTTTGAACACAAGTCAAGTCTCTGTCTTGAAGTGTGTCAAGGCGGTTCTTGACAAAGTTGAGAATTAATTATGAAACGAAGTTTTGTTTCCTTGTCGTTATCCTTGGCAACTTTTAATCTGTGAGAAAGCAACTAAATTCGAAGAGTATACACTTCCTGTCTCAACTTATGAACTTGTAAATAAATATGATTTTGTGTGCTCAGTGTGCTCCTACATCCTAAGTACTCAACAATAACAATAACAATACTACTACTCATACTTACAAACTGCACACTGACTGTCTCCAAAAAACTGGCTGGTCAATCAAAGGTAAAGGAATTAATTGAGGAATTAAGATGTGAGCAAGTGTGGAGGTATGTGTATGAGAAATGACAAGAGCACGGCACACACACATTCAACATTCAACATTGCAGATGAGCGAGTGGGAAGTTGGAGACAATTATTGGTGGTGAGATGGAGGCTAGAGCGAGATGATAAGAGGAGAGATGACAACAATAACAAAAACAAAAAATGTTGCTGATGATAATGTGTAATGGTGAATGGTAATGGAGAGTAAAAGAGAGTAATGTTGGGCACCTTGATAAAAGGCGGAGGAGGTGAATGGAGTCCGAGTGCTGTCACTCATCACTGCTGCCAGCTTGACTTGCTCTCATTTCACATTATTCACAGTCAACATTCTCATTGTCATTCTGCTTCTGCCTGTCTGCCTGCCTGCCTGCCTGCCTCCCTCATCTCATCTTCCCTTCTTCACGCTTCTTCTTGTCTCCCAGCAGCAGACAGCAGAGAAGAAGAAGATTGAAGAAGAAGAACACGCGAGCTGTGCTCCAGAGCAGTAGTCCACATATTCCAGCAGAGTCTTGCTTGTCTTCAGAGCTGATCCCTAGACTCGTACAATACTCGCAACACATCTCACGATTCGATGATCTAGCATCTCGCATCATCCATCCATGCATCCACACTATTCCACACTATTGCACACATGCAACGCAAGCACGGCTCCACTTTTGCTTCACCTTCAAGCGTTCAAGCACTCAACTCAGGATGAGCAGAAAGCAGGAGGGAGATGAGCAGAAGACTCGCAACAAGACTCAAAAGGAAAAGGGGAGAAGACGAGGAGTGGAGTGCAGGCAGCGAGCCGCTCCACACCACCACCGCACCATTCACAAATGTTGAGACGTTGAGAGTGAGCGAGTTCAGCGAATCGACTCGAGTCTCGACGTTGTTGGTGAAATGGAACTGCCAGATGCCACAATAGCCACAATGCACACGGTCCAAAGTCCACAATCGCCACCAAATGCATCTCTTGGTGAGCATCTTCAACGGACACATTTCTCCAGACTTTCTTTTATTAGCCCCATCAAATGCACGCTCTCTTTCTACCCATCCCCCATTTTATTCATCCCCCCTTTTCTCTGTGAATGCAACATTTCGGTCAGATGTTTCGTCTTTTTCAAATTTTCCATGCATAAATTATGCCTTTGTTGATGCAGGACAACGGACAACTCATATGACTAGTATAATAATAACTAATAATAATTAGTAATAAAGCAGTGCCATGTACTATTGGAGATCCTTGTAATGGCGACTATTGCGAGTAGATTTCAGTAGATATCATATTTCTCACAATGCACGTGTTTCTCGAGGATATGTCCTATTCTCGTAAGCAACATGCACAACCTCGCTGACTTCCCTCCAAAATAAATCGCATTGCACACAAGCGTTTAGCTTATTTCGTATTCATTGAAAAATAGAATACTTTTTATTTCTAGAAAATCGGATACTATTAAAAAGAATAACTTTTGACGATTCGTATTTACTTTTGTCCTTCAACCTCGTTTCTTCAGGTATTCAAATCACCTGTTCTACACTGGTACATATTTTTGGTAGGATTTCGAACCACTGGATCGTAAAATTCACAAAATAAAATTTAAAAAAATGTTTACATCTTCCGTGTAAGTGAAAACGTAAGCGTATAAACCTGTCCCGCTTTTAGAATGTGCGGGCTGTAGGGGTTGGTAGGAAATGTTATATTTGTTATGAGAGGAAACTCAAAAAGAGAGTTGAATTGTTTATAAAACAGAATTATACACGTTGAGCTTGTTGTATAATATTAAAAAGTAAAATTAATATCGAGTTCTTAACCTAGTATCACAATCGGTTCTAAAATGAATGAAGCTGAACAGGTTCGTCTCCACTCTGGCAAAATAATTACATTTCTCCTCGTCGACAGGACGGCATGCTATTATGTTGCTGTTGGTACTCCAGCAGCATCCTCCTCATTTTGCATTTCCACTTCCCTGAGAAGCTCATCAAACTCACTGTAGAGATCTTGGTATTTCAAATCCTCCAGAAGAAGCTTCAATATTTGACGTAGTAGTTTTCGCTTGTCTACCAACCCCTGCAATTTCAGATCAGGAAAATGTAAATCAGTAAGTATAAAAAAGGTAACATTAATATTGGAATAAGCTATGGACCCGGAGAAATTTTTGTGAATTTTGAGAATGAATTACCGCGATGGCTGGCACCCAGTTGGAAGTTAATTTTGCGGACGAGTGAGCCGGTCCCAACAAATCTTCCAACAATTGATGAAGCTCCTTCTCCAACCCTGAAACACGAAAGTCTTGTGTGAGAAATTGTAAAAATACTTGTACGATGTGCTTTTACAAGGTAATCATTGGACGATGAGGACTCACCGTGAGTAGCCAACGACTTGGCAAGAGCAATGAGCCACTGTTTTATGCCGTCTGCATTTTTCGTCTCCGTGTTCGTCGCCAATTTCAGTTTGATATGTGAGATAATGGCTGGTTCAGTTTTGCTTCTAAATCTTCCGTCGCCGAAAAGTATTCTCGAGGCCATCGACTGGTCAGCTGGACCTGGCAATAGAGGTGAGGACACTAGACCACGAGGATCCGACAGCAAAAACCTGCAGAAAAGGGAAAGTGACCTCAGTTCATCCCTTATCCTTAGCAAGCATTCATTTCCCTTCGTCAATCATCGAAAAATATGAATAAAGTCTCCAGCTCCTTACCAAGTGCTCAGTTCCAGACTGTACATGAAGGTCTTTCCTGTGTTGAGGATGATGATAGGAAGGCCGCCAGCGGCAACTTGAATTCGAGCAATATCAAGAGGACGATCTGTTATGTACGAAAAAAAATTCACAATATATCCACACACACACGCTCAAAAACTGAAGTTAGTAGCGAATTAGCTAACCTTTTTCAGCATCACTTTGATTCAGCAAAGGCAAGAGTGTCTCCGACTTGACGACAACCCGCTTCGTGTGAATGTTCCAGACATGAATCGAGGCTTTCGTAGTGACAACAGCAAGGAACGGCCCACTCTGAACGCATTTGCTCGGGAAGCCAGCAAGGATAACTGGAGGGAACGTGTAGCGGCCTTTCGTGTCCAGCACGTGAGCAGTGGAGTTCTCGCACAAAACCACGATTCGGTGAACATCCCCAGCGACGAAGCAGATGGGTGCATCTGTGCACACTGTCCACTCGAGGCCGTTGAGCGAGGATGGGCCGTGAACGCAAACTACCTGGTGACAAAGACCGTCCGCCCGTTTGTGGTGATTAGTGACTTGTAGAACGTAACTGCAGTCTGGTCTTGTCTCCACCTCCGCCTGCAATACTGATTGGGTTTTCATTGGCGGAAGACGATTTCTCGTAGACTCTGGCTTCCCTCCTCCAGAGGCTGAGCCAGCTGACAACCGTTGTCCTCCACCGGTTCCCAAGTGAGAACTGGCGAGGGAAGGAGCTCCGTGAAGATTTTGATTCTGAAGTTCCTTCAGCTTTAGGGCAGGGGGCTGAGTAGGTGTCGCCGTGCTAGCCACTTCTCCAACTGGTGTCAACTTTACTTTCTTCATAGGCTTGGAGCTTTCTTCGAAATGATGCTTCTTCTTTGGTCTAATTATTCCCGGAATTGCATCTCCAGGAGCAACGTCTTTCTTCGGAAGACTGGAGGTCGTATCGGCCTTTGTTGTTGTGCTGGGCGGTTTACCGCTGAGTTCACTCGTGTCGCTCACAGAGCCATTAACAAGGCCGCTTCCTTTCGACGACAGCGGTGCCGGTGGAGGAAGCACTTTGCTTTTCTCACTACTGCCAGCTTCCCTCTTGTCTTGGTTTGCGGAACTCTCGCCATTCATCATCTTCTCTTTTAACGCAGCAGCCTTCCCTGTCCCCTCATCACCTTTGTTGGGATTCTCCGCAATGGACGATCGCTCCGTGCTAGATGCGTGCGGTCCTGTGCCATTCACCAGCTTCCGACTTTGCGATGTGCTTGGCTCACTCTTCGTTTCCTTGGGGAGATCGACTTGCATCGGTTCAGTGAGGTCATCCTCCTTCGGAAGATGAGCACCGCTATTCTTCTCGCAAGTCGGAGGAGACACCTCTTCAGCGTCAGTGGGGACAGTCCGCAAGGCCTCTCCAGAAGTCGATTTACCGTCCTGCTGGCCCTTCTGCACTCCGTCTGTCGTTTTGCTACTCGTCTCATTCAGCCTTTTCACGTTTTCAATGCTGGAAACCATGTTCTTGCGCCAGTTCACCGTGCTCTCTTCATTCGGAATATCCTTACATTTGACTTGCATGAAGATCGCTTGCTCACTGCAACAATTAAATAGAAAACAGGCAGGGATTAAGAATGGAGCAATGAAATCGTGGAGGTATGCAAAGTAGACATGATCGGATTTGTGATTGTCAATTGTCAACTCAATTGTGGTGTCACCGAAGCTAATGGCAATACCTGTCGGCTGCCCGCCTAATGTTCCCATTGCAATCTTCACCAATTTTCGCAGTCTCCTTTCTTAAATTGTTTACAAACACTTCTCTACTTCCCACAGATCGAGCCATTATCCGACCATTGCGCAATGTCGCTAACTGCTCGCCTCGTGCTCAAACCACATTCTGCCAGTGCCAGGCTACCGCTACAATGCAGGAATTAGGGATCTCGATAAGGAGCAGTTCCAGCAGCATTCGATGTGACTAAAGCTAATGAGAGGACTACAGGAGCGAGCTAAAAGTTGTCAGAGAGACTCGGGTGGTAGGCAAATCACTATGTTGGGATGCGATGCAGTCCACTTGAGCACAGCGTTACCGTCGAGTGAGTGCCGCCAACGGGAGAGTGTCATTCACACTCACACTATCTCGCAAGAGTGGGACAGCCACTGCATCACCACAACACGAGCCGAGTTCTCAAGTTCCTGAGAGGCGGAGCTTGCGCGAACAAGAGATGGTCCGACAGAGATGATCTGAGGAAGGCCTATTATATTATGTTGTTGAGTGTGGCTGCAGCAAGCCTAGCCACCACCATTTCAAACAAATCTATCATTCCTCTGCACCCACATCTACCTATCCATCCATTCACCATTGCACCTATCCAGGCAGTCACTCAGTGCATTGCTCTGCACATCTGCACTCCCATACGACGACGACTATGATCTAGGATTAATCTCAATGCCTCTCAATCGCAATCGCATGCCTCGTCTCATCCCTGCGAAAAGCACATTCCTCTTCATGCTTCTTTTTATCCATTTCAGCATTACAAGATGGACGTATGCATCAGCTAAGCCTGCTGCTAATCAAGTTTACACGCACGTGAATGCGCAGCCTCAATTCCGAAGCCTGCTTCTCCCGTATAGCGTCATGCCTGCTTATTTCCATATTCATGAAATTTTTGGGCTTATCGAGGGCAAGTGCATTGCACCATATCAGACCATTCAATTCCACTTTCCACTGATGCACATCAACAACCTTTCCCCAACGCTGACTAGTTTCTGGATATTGCGCGAGATGATGCCGTGGCATAACAAATACTCCAAGTTCATCATTGAATAGCTTTTGGTTTATAGAAATTAGAAAAGTAGGGAAATGGTATGAACCTTTTTGGCGTTTCCGGCTCCTCACCATCCGTTGGAGGCAACAAAAACTTGGGAGTAATCCTTCTTCTCCCATCCGCTGTTCTGGTTTCAATTTGCTTGTCTATCGGACCCTTCACAACTCGCTCAGGCTGAGGAAGGACTTCAACTTTGTCAGGAGAGATGCGTCGCTCGATTCCACTTTTGCTGTTGTCGGGCGAGTCTCCCGTTCCAGAAGACGCTTTCGCCAAGAACACTTCGAGGTTTTGAACGATATCACAGTTTTCCGTTGGGACTGCTTCACTCTTTCCATAAACCTTGTGGAAGAAACTTGCCTGAGCAGAAGAGAGAACAAATGAATGCAGCGTTCACAAAGCATTCTGCGTCGGGCGAGTTGATTGATTCTGATGTTAGTTAAATGTACCTTCTCTTGGTGGGTTAAGGGCTTCCCGATTTCTTTCCAGGAGAACTGAGCAACTGCTACGGTGCCGTCGCCTGAGCAGGCCATCATCACCGTGCCGCACGATGACCACGACACATCCATCACGGAATTCGTGAATAAATCCTTAATCACGACTAAAGGTCTTTTCAGAGCTGTCGACCAGATCGACACGGACCTATCGCGCGAACCCAAGGCTACGCAGCAATGCTTCACTCGAGTTTTCTCGCTCTGCATGATGTTCCCGTTGAACTTCTGCAAATAGACAAATTGAATAATGTGAGATGACGAGGACGAGGAGTTATTAGTTAGTCTCTGAGTCTGAATGGAAAAACGTTTACCACACAAACGACCGCTTTCCTGTGTCCAACAAAGTCCTTGTCAGTTTTCCACTCGGTTCTCTCCACAATTTGTGCTGTGGGTCCTCCGCCGTTCATAGCGTGAGCAGAGACGAGATAGAGGCCATCCGGAGACCAGTCTAAACGAAGAACGTGCGTTGTCCCCCCGCACTAGGAAATTCAGCAAAAAATCACTTTCGTGTTAGCATTCGCTTCGCAAAGATCAGAGAAACGCACCGAAAGGATCCCGTTCCCCAGAAATTCTCAACATTTTCCCAAGCGGCTTTCGTACCTCCATGAACGGGTCTTGCACGCTTTGCTCAAGTTCCCAATCCGACACTCTCCAAACTTTGAGTGTCTTGTCGTCGGACTGACTCGCCAAATACTTGCCCACTGGGTCCCATGTAACGCCTTTCACCAAACTCTGGTGCTCCTTGAGACAAGTGATGATTTGAGGAAAATTCTGTGCATCCCACACGATCACTGTGTTGTCCACCGAAGCCGAGGCGAGGTATTTGTCCCCGGGTGACCACGCTAAATCGAGGATATCACCTGTGTGGCTCCGAAGCATACACGATGGCTTCCATTGCTCCAAATTTGTTTTTCCAAACGCACTGTTTTGAGGGGACGCAGCGGAGTGGAGGTTTCCCGTGTACCTGGACACCAGCTTCCATACAATGATGACGCGGTCATCTCCGCCCGAGCACAAGTACTTGCCACTAGTACTCCACCGGACGCAATTTACACACGCTACAAAATATCATACAAAAAATGTTATAAACATCAATTTACAGACTAAAAGAGGAATCAGACAGGATTGACAACTTTGCCTAACTAACTTTTCGTCGCTGAAATCCTTTCTGCAATAAAATTGCGTTTATTACCCAACCACGCTTATTAACGATCGCAATCAATTTATAAATTAAGTTGGACTCATTTGAATCTAATCAGGACTTACTCCTACAATTGTCAAGAAAGTAGCCTCAGACGTGTAGATACGTTTTAATAAAAAAATAAAATTAATCGCATTAATCAGTTCGAAATAATCGAAATGTTACCCTAAGTCAAGAAATTAGTTTTATGAATATTGCAGATTTTCTAAAAATAAAAAAATCATGGTGCGGTTTTCGTTCGCAGCTTGTAACCGACTTCCTGGAAAAGAAACATTTATTCTAGTGTCCATGCCATTACCGTTGTGGTGATCAAGCTGGCACAATAGTTTTGAACTGGAAACCTTCCCGTCTCTGGACAGAATCGGTTGCATATTCCAAATGACGACGCGACCGACAGAGTCATTTCCTACGGTGACGCATAAAATGGCCAACCAATTAAACGTTGGATTTTAATTACACAAAATAAAATATGTCAACTTTATTGTCGGTTATTATAATCAGTTGTAAGTGGGTAGAATACCTTGGCCGCCAGTGACAACTCGGGTGTCGTCGGGATGAATGTCAATAGAGAAAATAGGATTTCCATCGTGATGCAACCATGAGGGCTTCAAAAGTCTCATGGCAAGCAACAAATCCGTCTGTTAGGTATCACGCAAGAGGACAAGCACCTTCAAACCGGAAGCACACAAAAATTTGCCATTTCAATTTAATTGCCTCCAGGTTGAAGAGTCACATGCACCACGCTTCCAAAACACCAACAACGAAATGGTCACTCGGCAAAAGAATTACCTTCGAAAGTGATCACACTACATTTAAGATTGAGTGGAAAGATGACATGAGGCGACAAGTTTCAAAAGGTGAAAGGATAGCTGCAAACTCGACAAAATGCTAAATAGGAAACAGAGACAACAGAACTAATAAAGGGCCATTCAGTGTTCAGCGAAAGCCTCAAACCAAGAATGTGCACAAGTTGATGAGGTTCGCATATTTAATTTATATTTTCACAAGTCTCTAGGATTGGAGGCAAAGTTTTTGTTGTGATTTGCAATCGAGTTGTTCTGAATTCACTTTTTTGGTGAGGACACGCTCCGTGACAGTGGGAAAAGCGAGACTGGGAGATGGACATTCTTTCCCCTCCTTCATCCTTCCTCTTCTCATTCACACTCAATTCACTCTCACACTCAACTCACTCAACTCACTCCACCACAGAACCACATTCACTCGACACAGTGAATGTGGACTTGAAACTTGAGAGAGATCTTAGATCTGGCAACGAAACAATGTGGAATGTGGACCCACCGAATGCCAATATGCCAAATAATAATGCTCTGTTGCTTGTCTTGCTTTGATTGTTGATTGTGAATTGGTGAGGTTGTGAGTGAGAGGAGAGAGGAGATGCGAGAGAGAGAGTTGCTGCTTTCGCCGCAGCTGTTTCTTGCGGGCAAAGAAAGCGAATGGACTTGGGACTGGCACTGGGCTGCTTGACAATCAAGACACTTTTGTGTGGATGCGGATGCAATGTAGAATGTTGGAGAGCGGTAGGTGCACCACTCGTCAGAGGTAGCTCCATTTTCTATTTCCATTCTTCACCTCTCCACAAACATCCGCTCTTCCCTCCACTCGTCCACTCACAATCAGTCGGCAATGAGCATTGTCTACAATCGACTCATGCATCCAGTTCTTCTTAATGGCCAGTATGACCATCATCGCCTCCTCTCAATTAAGCCTGATGTGAGATGGAAATGGAAATGCATGCTAATTGTCTTCAGATTTTGCCCTGCCTACTATGTACTATGTAGTAAGTGCATTTATGTACCTTTCCCAGGTTTACATTATCAAGAATGTGGGAGTATTAGGTTAGTTGGATGTGTTTGTGTGTTTTAAAGGAAATCTGACGCCAGACTAGATCCTTCACATTCGCAGCCACTAAAATTTATTTAGCATATTTATTTTCTGAAATAACGACGAGAACAATAGTACAAACATCAACTGCTTCAAACAAACTACCTGAAAGTATTAAAGATAAAGCGAAACAAAATATATGAAATCAGTAGAAATTATACGATAAAAGTATCAAACGGGCCGCAAATCAAATCTAAGGGTTCGAGTATATTTTAAGACTTCGATCCATAGATGTGGAAGCGATCCATTCGGCATCCGGCCCAAATCTTACACCAGTTGCGAGAGCGGTGTGATCGCTGAATGTGGTTATCTCATTCCAAGACTTGCACCCGTACACCCTGCCAATCATAAAGAATATATTCGAATGTTAGAAATATCATCACAGTCACTATTTGTATTCTTAAGCCTCAGAAAGCGTCAGAGCTCATTTACCGAACATCATTTCCAGATAGCGCCAAGTAACTTCCACTGTAGTCAAACGCGACATCGGAGAGGTTGAACCCTTCATCCATTTGAATAGTTTTAAAATTCTTGAGTTTCCGCAAGTCCCACAACTTGACCGAATTGTCATCCGCTGCAGTGGCCAGGTAGTAGCCGTTTTCTGAAAACGCAATCGTGGTAACAGCTCCGCCATGTCCTGTGAACGTAGCCACGTTCTGCTGATCCTTAAAATCCCAGATTTTGACGTCTGCATTCAAAGTCCCGGTCGCAAATATCAGTC